>WNNJ02001682.1:0-151950 GCA_012934845.2 Pomphorhynchus laevis
GCGTATACCGCATTCCTTGCCAAGATTGTGACGCGGGTTATGTAGGACAAACCCGACAAACATTCTCCAAGCGCATTTATCAGCATCAATATGCGCTAAAACGGGGTGACTCCTCGTCTGCCATTGTCAACCACGTCCTATCGACCGATCATGGGATTGACTTTGGAAAAGCTAAGATTATCTGTGTTGAAAACAACTTGCAACGTCGTCTTATAAAAGAATCAATTTTAATAAATTGCGAAGCGAATCCGATGGCCGGAAATAAGTCTAACTGGTCACTACGATTACCAGTATCGCATGAAATTGTGGACGGTATCACGTAAACGAATGGACTTCTTCCGTGGTATTCCTATTATAAAACTTGTATCTCTGTACTGTCATTTTAATTCTGTTTGATATTTTTAATTTGTTGACAAGGACCGTTTGGTCGAAAGCTCCAATAAAAACGATTCAAACTGTATTTCGCAAGTCTATAATGAATGATCGATACAACAATCTAATCAAAGACTTGCACGCAACTATGTCTAATTTTACCAAGCAGTACTTATTCTGATACATAGCTAGTTATCTATTAGTTAATTCATAAAAATTGATTTTTATTTTTAATTTCAGTTTATAATTCATTTTGATATAAATTATATAAAATCTTATAACAATTATTTATTATTAATTAATTTTTTCTTATTTAACTATTTAACTTTTATTTTGCATTATTTTTAATATGCAATATAAAATACGTAGACTCAGTTAGCTTATTTAATTAATTGGCAGTCGGCTGTTCCTCTTAATTGTGCTATCATTATATAAATGCTAGCACAATTGTATAGACGGCGGTTATCATTATATGGACGGCGGTTGAACGCTTCTTCTTTCAGTAGATTCCTACTGTGGTCGAAGTCAATTTTATCAATTTAGTGAAGTGGTAGAATAACATGAATGAAAAGTATTTTTTTAGATTGTATTTATGCTGACCTATTCGTGCTATAGAAATTGCTTAGTCTGACCAATATTGTTGCCAACTGAACAGGTAAATTTTATATAAAAATAATGAAGATTTTATTATCCCATCTTTGCCTCTAGGCTGGGAGAAAATAAATGGTGTTTACACGAAATACATAGGAAACGCATCAAAATGAAAGTATAAAAATTTGTTTTGATGATAAATCCAACTTCTTTAGTCGTTATGTGTAAGTATCCATCTTGATCAATCAATTTGTTCTTTCGTCATTTTTGGCAGTGTTTTGCATAAAAAAGGGTAAAGAGTTGAGCATAAGTGAAAAGCATGCTAAATACAGGCACACTTTACTGATGACGGATTTTTCCACATAGACTCCAGATAAACAGAAATTCTTTAAATTTCTGCATTTAGTCTTAAAATTTTATTTTTCATTTTTTTAAAGTATTGAATGCAGTTATTTTGAATGATGAAATTCTTGAACGAAAATGGAACATGATGTAGCATCACTTCTAAGAATCCTAGTTTTTAAACTGTGAATGACGCCGCTTCGATTTTTGCACATTTTCCGAGATGAATAAATAAATTCAGAGGTGATAAATAAATTTCTAAATTACGAGTTACAAAAATCTAAACTTTCAAAAATAAATTCGGTATATTCGAATATAACTACTACCTCTAATGATTTTTTATTTTGTAGTGTTTACCTGAAGCTTGTTTATCTCACAAAAATCAGAAAGTTCGTTTGTATATTGTTGAGATGTTGTTACATTAAGGGGAATTATTGCTACATCATTGAATAAAGAACCAAAACTATATGCGGATCCTGTAATTAAAGTTTGGAAGGTAAATTCATTAGGAAGAACGAAAATATGAGGGGACTTAGTGGACCTCCATGTAGTACATCTCTATTGGCTTCGAATTGTTCTTATTCTAATGCAAAGTATATTATTTATTATCCATCCATAAAAATTTGCCACTTAAGAGTTTAAATTTATTCTTTATATTATTGTGTTGATTTATATATTTTACTATTTTCTGCTTGATGTTATTTTTATAGTAACCTAGTTTTAAATATGTATCTATTAAATTATTTAAATGATTTAGAAGGCAGCCAATATCATTACATATTGTTGCAATTCTTAAAATTTCATTATTTAATGTAATATATTTTATATTATATGGTATGCATGAATGATCATGCAAAAATGTTTCTTGTAAATTTAAATATGTCATCTTTACGATATAAATTAATAGTAGTTTTAGTTAATGTTAATTTAATGTTCATATCTAGATATACACCTTCTTTATCATTAATATTGGTTTTGTTAAGAATAAGGCTTTCTGGATAAATGTGCTCACTAATTGAATAAAAATTATTAGAATTAAATACACATATATCATCAATGTTTCGAAACATATATTTCATATATTTATATTGTATAGATTTAGTTTTTACACAGTTATGAACAAATTCATATTCTATAAAGCTTAAAAACAAGTCAGCTATAATTGGGCTACTATTACCACCCATTGGAACACCTTTACTTGTCTAAATATAGATGTCCCTACTTTTAAATAATTTTGATTTATCAAAATATTTAAGGATTCTATTAATTCAATTTTATCCATATATTTATATTTATTTGTTGGTTTAATTTTTGTTAGATAGGCGTTATAATTATTATAACATATATATGTATATCTTTTTCCGAATATAAGGTTAATTAATTTTACTAACGCTTCTTTAATATCTACTAAATCTAGATTTGTATAAAGCGTACTAAAATCGTATGTATTTATATTTTGAAAATTTATTCCTTTTAGTTAAAGGAATGAAAGATAAAAAATGAAAGTTAAAAAGATGTTAAAAAATGAAATTTAAAATAAACGTCATTTTTATGAATTGACTAATAAATAACAGACGTTGTATCAGAATAATAATTAGAGGTCAGGAGGAACTGCTATGCTATCAGGTTTCGGTCCCTAACTCAAAAGGGTTCCTTTTGTTTGTTCTTTTGAATAAGAACACAAACATGATGATGGAGTTGTTTATAAAATTTCTTGTTTAGAAACCGATAAAATATGTGTGGGTCAAACATGTCAACCATTACGGACTAGATTAAAACAACACAAATACACACTCGAAAACGGCCAAAGTAGCGCTATTGTAGACCATAATTTAAATTTAGATCACAATGTCAATACACAATACTGATTACAATATTGACTCCATCATCATGTTTGTATTATTTTTCAAAATGTTGTGTAACTTCGGTATTTTACTATTATATAAAACAATATTTGAAGTATTTAATGTTTTATTGTTTGAAACAAATCTTTTGAAATTAATATTCCAAAAATTATTTATAAATGGTAATCCTACGTATTTCTTTCCACTTTCTGGACCAAAAACAATTTGCTTGTCCGTTTTTTGCAGAAAGGCTTTTCAATTACCCATGATGAAAAACCGTTGTTATCTAATAGAATTCTAATTATCTTATTATTTGTTTTAAGTTCATTTATATCGGAAACAATCGTATTATACCGTTAAAAATTCAAATCCAATATTCAAAAAAGTATAAATATTTAATATAAATATAAAAAGTATAAATATTTTACGAGGAAAGAATCTTACCATAAAAAAATCGAAAAAATAATTGAAATAAAGAATTGACAGCAGATATTTTGCTAGAGGTTTGGAAATTTGTATTCCACGAAACAATATTTAAATTATTTGAATTTTTATAATAAATAGATGTTTTTAAAATATCATTTGATGTTCTACTAACGACGACATGTACAAATGTTAATCTATAATCTAATTCTAATTCTATTTTTCACTGAATATTTTCATCGTAACAATTTATCGCTCTTAATATGTCCTGCACATCAATTGTGTTATTACAAATAGCAAACGTATCATCGACATATCTAATCCACATAACAATTCCATTCATCTTAGTGATATTATTTAATTCCCAATTTCTCATATATAATTCACTAAGAAGGGGTGCTAGAGGATTTCCCATTGCGAGACCATCGTTTTGTTCATATACCTTAAACTTTAAAATTGAATATACCTTAAACTTTAATATACCTTGAACTTTAAAATTGAATATACCTTAAACTTTAATATACCTTAAACTTTAAAATTGAATATACCTTAAACTTTAATATACCTTGAACTTTAAAATTGAATATACCTTAAACTTTAATATACCTTAAACTTTAAAATTGAATATACCTTAAACTTTAATATACCTTGAACTTTAAAATTGAATATACCTTAAACTTTAATATACCTCCATTAAACTTTAAAAATGTTTCATTTGTGCATAAAACAATTAATTCTATCAGTAATTCGGTTCACTTTTCAAAATAAAGTTAAAAGAGTCATCCGAATTTTTTTCTAATAGATTTGCAGCTAGCTCAGTAGCTTTGTTTGTGGGTACATTATTGAACATTAAAACGATGTTAAAACTAATCATCGTTTACCTTTGCAATATAGTTACGGATCATTTGAGAGAAATGAATTTCATCCTAAACGTCGACAAAATGGGATATATCAAATAATGATTTAATTTTCTTCGCAACTATTTTTGATATGGTATATAAATATGCCATATATGATGCAATATTATGTCTTCATAATGTTCCCTTTATAAATTTTGGCGAGTAAGTACATAGAACCAGATTTCGCATATTTTGATAAACAAGTTCTTAAAATGTTATTTTCTATTTTATTATTTATATTCATCTTTTTCAAAAAATTATTAAATACTGTCTGTCTTTTAATGTATCATCTCCGTTTAATTTATTAAATTTTGAATTATTAATAAAATCCGTACCTAATTATATATATTCTACGTTATTCATTACATCGAAACAATTATTTTTATCGGATTTACAAATTACCAAGTACGTTGTGCAAATTTCGTTTTTGACAATTTTAAAGTCTTGGTTTTTTTGGACATCAAAAAGATGTACAAAGTTATATAGCACACACCTTCGACAGCCCAGTGTTTCCTGCATCAGGTCATCAAGCGTCTCATTGATACTGAAGTGCAGGTTAAAAATGATTGTTAGGGCGTATGAGAAATCGCTTCTCTAGTGGATCTCGAGATGTTTATTCAAAATGCAATTTATGCGAAAAGAGTTACTACTTAAGAACGAAATGTCCGACGAGAGATCTTTATTGATACAAATGTGACAAGCAAGGACACTTCTGGGTTGTATGTAGATCATCACAACACTAATGTCCATCGATTTAGAATCCTAACCTTGCCATGACTTACTTAATTCCAATACATTTACTTCATGATTATTGACATTACATTTTCTGCTATTGTTGTATTCAAGCATTGCTTTCACGCGTCCTCTGTCATCTCCCAAAAAACTTTGAAATACGTGAGGAAAGCGGTACAACATTTCTCACGATTAGACAAATTTTTGATTAGACATTTTCAAAAATTTTCACAATTTTTGATTAGACATTTCTTATGTCTAATCAAAGATTAGACATGCAAGAACGTCCAGGACGAAAACCATGTTGCGAATTATCTAACAAGTTCGATGATTCAAGATAGGATAGTAATCGCCGATACAATATGCGCTCTAACATCTTACATACGACACTTGTAAGGCTTATTGCTCTATAATTTTCAGGATTGTGACGATCTCCTTTTTTGTGGACTGGCACTACAGTGGCGATTTTCCAATCTAACGGTAGAATTGACTTAGCTAGTGATAGTTGAAACAAATAAGCTAACGGTGAAGCAATAAATGTAGATAATATCCTTAGTATCTGGGGATGTAATCCATCCGGACCAGGTGATGAATGTCGTAAAGAATTTAACTCACTATAAACCTCCTCGGTAGTAACATCAAAATAACTTCGTGAATAGCTTACACGAGATTGCTGGTTAATTTCTGCGTTATTAGTTACGAGTTGAAAAGTCGACACAAACGTGTCGGCTACAGTTTGAGTCAATGTGATAAAGTTATCATTAATACGAGAAGACGAAATCGCAGGAGAAATTGTCCTACTTCTACGTATGTGAGCCCAAAATCGTTTTGGTGCACTATGAAAGTTCGCAGCTATTGTCATTTCGTACTTTATTTTTTTTTGCGTTTTTTAAGCTTTTCGAAATCGTTACGACAATCGACGTATTCCTGTCGATACGTATTGTCCTCGCAGCTTAAATTGTAAAAATATTTTTTGTAACATTTGCTCCTGAAGATGATAGCAGTAGGCTATTGGAAATTCGTTTAAATAAATATTTTACTTCACTCTCTCCACTAATAAATAATCCAATATGAGTGAACAATCAATTTATAATATAAAAAATTATTTTAAATGCCTACTTAATTTATCATTATTTAATAAAAAAATAAGTTATGCAAGTATATATGATAGTATTATATTTGACTTTAATAGACCACATCAAGGATGTAAAGAAATAAAGAACGATAAACTAAGGCGAATTTAATTAAGATTTTAGAATATACAGGAGAATAATTTACAATACACACTAGTGAGATTTTAGTCACTCCATTTGAAAAAGCTACATTTGTTTTGTATTTTGGAACACGAGAAAAATTGTCTACCAGTGTTAGGACCGGCTTTACGAACAGTTCGTTTAACAGAGTCTGTAGGCTCCAAACAAAGACACTTGGGTATTGAATCATTATCTGTCGGCATAGAAGTAACTAGATCGGCTAATCGATTACAGTGATCAACAACAGTAGTAGCGACAGAATTCTCATCTGTGGAAGCCCATTCAAAATATTGACAACAATTCTTTGCGCATTTAAAGAATTCTCTGCCAATATTCGCCCCTTGCTTTCTCGTAATGAAACTCTTAGCCGCTTCACCACAATTACAAACATGACTATTATTCATTTTTGTGTTTTTATCACGAGGTTTAAGAGTTTTTTTAGTCCGTGGTTTCGGCTTTTTAGAATTCTTCGTCTTTTGGCAATTAATTGTATTATCAGCCATTAGGTTAACACCGGTTTGATAATTTAACCTTGAATTACCAAAATTTATCTGAGAACGTGAATTATTTAAAATGTTTGTCGAACTATTCGAGGAATTATTTATCGATTGTTGAGCAAATAGGTCAAACCCTGTGGCTGATTTAAAATCATCGTTGCACGAAATACACAATTCAACTTCCTGATGCGATAACCCATAAAATTGCACCGATTTATCCAGAAGCACATGAAATTTAACGATATTCAGTTGTGAACAATTTTCGCAGTGATTTTCACTTGGTCGTATTACTGAAACACATTGTGGTATCCAAATCGTCTGATTACAATTTTTGTCCACACACGATAGCATCCATCTCTTGTTAGCGTTTTTCTGAAGACTGCAAAACTGCCGATTACATTTAATACAACGCATTACATTAGCGAAAAAGTAATTTTCTCTATCAGTTACAATATCATTATCAATGACGATATTAGTTGGCTGTGCTTCCAAATATTTACACAAATTTTGGTCTAAAATTTTTACCTTGAGAGCGGCCTCAATAAACAACTTTTTATATAATTCGATTTGTGTTCTTAACACCACATTTTTATCCACTTTTCCTTCTGTGATCATTTGAAGTTGTTGTTCGAATTCACTACGAAGCCTGGGCTGAGCTAATTCATAGCCCATTTCATTATAGCCTTCAACTAACCCCATGCCTAATTTACCAGGAACGAATCGATTTTCATTGTTCAATCCAACATATCCTCGGGATTTTATAGTTTCTATGTGTTCAGCGTGAGTTGCATCAGTACCAATGCCATGTTTCTCCATTAAAGCAATCAAATCGGCTTCAGCAAGTAACCCCGGTGGAGTAGTTAATCCATCATTCATCTTTATGGATTTAGGTAAGATTTGATCACCTTCTTTGTAGTCGGGAATTTCCTTGTCGCACCAATTGTCATATATATAGACATCTAAAAAATTTCGTTCTGTTATTGTCAAACCGATTGCTTTAAATTGCTCATCACCTATATTTAAAAAAGCTGTTGTTTCCATGCCTTTCGCATCACGATGAAGACACGCAAGAAAATGACGCACTATCAGCTCATATATCTTGCTCTCATTTTCCGTAAGGCTTCGATCCGGGCATTTCGTCGGGTGTATTGGTGGATGTGCTCCGTCACTTTTGCTACCATTTCGGGGTGTGACACCAAGTTGCAATAAATTTCGAGCAAATTGTCCCCAGTTTGAGTTGTCTACCTGTTTTTCTACTAAAGTTTTCAAGCATATTTCCTTTGCAAACTGGTTAGTTTCGGTTCTCGGATAACTGATAAATCCATCAGTATACAATTTTTCTGCTATTTTCATTGCATCTTTGGCTTTTATTCGTAACTTACGTGAAGCCAGTTTTTCAAATTCAACCGTTTCGAGTGCCAACGGCCTCCATCTCGATTTTGGTTTTCTAATAACATTGACAATTTTGCCTTTATCGAATCCGTTATCGATTAAATTAGAATACAAGGCTAAGCATACATGATGGTCAAAAATACGGCCGCGCCTCCAATGAAACACAGATTCACAACGTTTGACAACGTGCCGCACTTCAATATACCAAAACTGTTCTCGGATAAAGTTTTCTCTCTGCTTAAAGCGTTCTACAACGAAACCCAACGTCGGAAACTGGCAACTTCCATAACTGATCAGAGAATCTTTTAATAAATGAGGAAAAACGTTCTGAAATCGTAGCGTTTGAAATCGTGTAAACGAAGCTCCTATTCTGAGATCCAGCTCTCTGCGTGTATCAACTGCATTCGAACAATTCTGGTTTGGCTGATCTAAGTTCTGAATTGCCCGTCTAATTGATTCAACAGTTATTTCGGAAAACTTCGCTCTATAAACCGAAATATTTGGTTTTATTTCTTTGCAGACGTCGATTACTTCAAATCCAATGTTCTCACCTTCTCGATCACAATCAGTCCATATTAGCAAACAATTGCACTGACGAATCTCACGCTGCAGAGTTTGTTTTATTTTCAAATTGCTTTCTGGACAATACAATTCAACGGGAGTATCGAACAGAGCAACTGGATTGCATGATTTCCAATTTCGGACACTGTCAATAAACTTTAGATCTAACAAATGACCTGATACTGACGTCATTATCATTTCAACATGAGTGCCGAAAACTGTGCATTGAAATTCGTATATTTTATTATATTGGCTTAAACCGTGTCGCAAATTAAATCGATTATTAGATAGTAATTTGGCAATATTTTTAGCGGCGTCATTCTTTTCAGCAACATTAAGAATTTTCATGGACAAACGTCTAGTGCATTTTAATGTCAGCGAATACATTTCCAACCAAACAGAACATTGAATCTGAATTTTAAAAATTAGTTTGTATGTTAGCAAAATCGCAATGGAAGACGAAAATTTTTGTAAATATATGAATTTCATGCACTTAATTTCATGCACTTATTATATTAATATATAAAAAATATTGTACTTGATTGCATCTGTGAGCTGAAATTTTTCCGATTGTGGCACGATATTATCCTCACAGGTATTGATCTTATTTTTGATAGATCGGGTAGAAACCTACCCGATAGATCTACCCGATCTATTAGAAACCTATCGGGTAGGTTTCTAATAGATCGTTAGAATACGATCCCCTACCGAAAGTAATATACAGAAATGTATATCTACACCACTAGAGCAGTCAGCTTAGTGGATGTTGCGTTGAATCGCGATATAGACGTCCCGAGTTCAAATCCGATCAGCATCAGTGTACGGAGAAAGCAGAAAATAAGGGTCGAAACGTGAAATGTAGGTCTGGGTCAGCAGCTGATGAACCCATCCAGACTGATTAGTAGCGTCCTGCTGTATCATGGATAAGATCAATACCTGTGAGGATAATATCGTGCCACAATCGGAAAAAATAAAAAATATTATTATTGATGAAAAAAGTTATATTTGTTCAGTCTCATTTCAATCAAGAAAACGACAACGATAAGAAAAATGATTTTATGGAAGTCATCGAATTGGCGAGAAATGGCAATTTCGGAAAAGCGATGCGCCGCCTTACGTCGAATAGTGCATGCGAATTTTCAGAATCTTTACGCGGTAAACTGACAGAGCTACACCCCTTACATGATGTTCTCCAAAGTCCTGGACAGCCATCTTTGAATACCCCCTTGTCGGTTGACTCAGACATAGTTGAGGCCGCAGTATCATCATTCCCACCCTCTTCCTCTCCTGGCTGTTTAGGTTTGAGGGCAGAACATATTCGAGATATGCTGTCGGTAGATCACGGGGTTTTGCTTCAACGCCTAACATCACTAGTCAACAACATGATCGCTGGTACTCTCCCGAACGACCTCGTGCCCTTTGTCGCCGGTGCTAATCTCATGGCATTGAACAAACCAGATGGAGGGATCCGCCCCATTGCCATTGGGGAGACATTACGTCGTCTTTGCGCTAAGTGTATTTGCTCCAAACTTCGACAGCGATTTGCCGAATCCCTCCATCCGCACCAGCTCGGTGTAGCGACGCCAAACGGAATGGAACAGATAGTACATCAAGCACGTCGGCTACAACAACTTCATGATCAAAATGTTAATTGGGTTTGGGCTAAAATCGACTTGGCTAATGCTTTTAACACGCTGAACCGGAATTCCTTCGTCAACGCGATCGATAAGAATTTTCCAGAAATTAGTCGTTGGACATCATGGTGCTACGGCACTACCTCAAGCCTTCGGTTCGGTAGCCTGAAACCTCTTCAGTCTCGAAGAGGGGTACAACAAGGAGATTCTCTTGGTCCAGTTCTATTTTGCCTGGCGATTGATCCGATTGTGGTCCAGATATCGGAGATTGAAGGTGTCAGCTTAAATAGGTGGTACCTCGACGACGGAATAATCGGCGGTACTCCTATTGCGGTGGGCGAGGCTCTGGCTCGTCTTGCTGCTAATTTTCCTGCGATTGGACTGTCTATTAACTGGAAAAAAACCGAAGTAATTGGTAGGGAAGACAAAGTCGACTTGATAAAGAACAGATGCCCATGGATCACATTGGTCAACACCACAAAAAACTTTACAATTCTTGGAAGTCCCATCGGGTCTAAGGAACATTGTTCGGGATACCTTGTCGATGTTGTTCTACCATCCCTGCGTCAAACTCTGGACTCGCTCGAAAATCTCCCTGACCCACAAGTTGCTTTCATCCTGCTTCGTAGCTGCGCATCCGCTCCACGGGTAAACCATTTAATGCGCACTATAGACCCCGCCTTCGCCGAAGAGTTTTTCCGTTTGTTCGACCGCTTGATATTGAAGTGTTTTAGCAATATCACTTCTATTCAACCCGATAAGTGGGCGTGGATGCAAGCTTGCTTACCGCTGAAGATGGGAGGACTGGGCCTTCGAAGCTGCTTCCAACACTCTCAGGCAGCCTTCCTGTCTAGTGTAGACACTGTCGCTAGCCAATAATATCTTGACCCTTTAACTTTCCCTGGGTACGAATTCGTTAAATCTATTATTCCGCAACATGTAGGCAATCCGCAAACAAATCAACGAGGATTATCTTGTCACATTGACGAAGTGTCGCGCAGCAGGCTATTGGAGAATGCCGATCGCTTCAATACTGCCCGATTATTGGCAGTTTCATGCCCACACGCGTGTGCTTGGTTACAGGCCGTCCCTAGCAAAGCCACACATATGAACTTGGCACCAAATGAATTCGTTGTGCTACTACGTCTTTGGTTAGGGTTGTCTCTCTGGAACAGTGATTATCGATGCAGACGCTGCCTTAGGATGGCAGACAAATTCGGCTTCCACGCCTTAACATGTCAGTTTGGAGGCCACCCTGGAATTCGACATGATAGCTTGAGGGATACAGTCTTTCAAGCAGCGGTTTCTGCTGGATTGAGGGTGGCAAAGGAGGTACCCAACCTTATTCGTGGTTTGCGAGAGAGACCGGCGGACATTCTATTTTATAAGGACCCTCCTTTAGCAGTTGATTTTGCCGTAACTAACCCTCAACAAAATGCTTATATTTCCATGGCTTCTGAGATCCCTGGCTATGCCGCAAGCAAGTATGCCACCTGTGTCAAGGAAAGGAAATATAAACGCAAATTAGAGGAGAATGGATACAGTTTTACGGCAGCAGTTGTTGAAACTTACGGAGGATGGAACCCCCAAGGGGAAAAGCTAATTCGTTTCATTGCTCGTTCTATGTCATGTAGAAACGGTACCCCGTATTGTAGCACAGCGGGTCAGTTATTTCAGCGCTTGTCCGTCGCACTGATGAGAGGAAATGCTAAAGCGATCCTCAAAAGTCTTGACGAGATGGGCCAACCCTTACTAGAGAAAAGTCTTGGATTTTGTGACGACCCATCTCCGCGACTCTTTTCTTTGAGCAACCTTGCACAGCCCGAGGCCCAGTCAGTTGAGATAGTTCATGACTCCAATATTCGGTCAGCTTCCGTCGTCAAAGGCGACCATTCTGAGGTTGACATGCCTGTCCTGCAACTCATGTCTCCACGACGACCTTCGGCATATCACTCAACATCTAAACAATCAAATAATGCTTCTTTGTCACTTCAGCAATCACCAACAATTAAGGAGGGGTTGATATCGCTTCAACCGAATATTGATCAACATACCTATGGAACTGCAACATTATCCAGATTAACACTTGCACCATTTTTCAACCTTCCATTTGGAAATTCAAATTGTACTGAAATACAACAAAATATTTTTGGCACTATTCAGACAAATCCACATGCAGTTCAAAACTATCTAAGTAATAATTTGGCTCAAAGACTTATGAGTAATCCTGCATTGCTTAGTTCAATTAAGCTTAACAATCCACAAATGCAAAGAGTGAGGGAGCAGAACCACGAGGTTTCACAATTCGTTAACAATCCGGATTTAATGTGTCAAACAATGGAAATGATTCGTATTCCTACAACTATACAGGAAATTACGAGAAACCATGACAGAGCCCTGATTAACCTTGAGAGATTACCGAGCGGATATAAAGTTCGACAGAGAATTTATCGCGATTTTCAAGAACCAATGCTTAATGTGGCACATGAGCAGTTTGGCGATAACCCTCTGAATACTTATTCTAGTTCATCTGGTACAGCTAACACTAGTCAAGTAGGAACTGAAAATACAAACCTCCTGCCAAACCCGGTGGCATCTCAGAATACTACATTTCAAATCGATTCGTCTAGTTCATATGTATCTAATTCAAACCGTTTAGAGTCGCCTTTGCAATCTACGTCAAGCGAAAACACTAATCGGTATTCTACGATGAACCCTCAACAATTATTAGTAGTCGATGCTGAAAATCCTCTCATGTTATTCGACATGTTGCGGGCATCCAGTTTTAACCCAAATATGAATAATTCTCTTTGCGATCCTGGTATTCTACTTAATCTGCTTAAGATTCTTCTTAATCTGCTGCGTACATATGAATTTATACAGAACGAAGGACAAAGAGAACAAGTACATCGTGTAATTCATGAGTTTATGAGTCAGTGGCCAATACCTGAAATTTGTGCTCTATGCACAAATACTCGAGCATTGAGGACGATTGTACAAATTCTAAAGAATCTAATTCGTCTTAGGGACACATCCCCACAAGTATATTCACAGTTGATATCTTCAAATATAAGCGGTCTAGTCGATAATCAAATGAATAGTCAACCTACTTCATCTGATGTGGATTCTTTTCGATCACCAAGCAATAGACAAACAGCTTATGCAACAACAGTATTTCAAAATTTACAATACTCAAATCAAGATTATACTGCTTCGTTGTTTCAACCATTAGATCGTCTTCATCTCCAGCAACATCAGCCGACAAATCAACAACCAAACCAAACTCAAGAACATCTTTATGCATCCGAACTTGTACAAATGCAGACATTGGGATTCCATAGCCGTGATACTAATCTGGAAGAGCTTGCTGCATCTATGGGGGACGCAAAAATGGCTGTGGAACGTAATGAAGATTTTGATTGATTGACTATAGTTTTAATTGATGTTAAATTATATAATCATCATTATTTAAAAACAGAATAAAACGACAACCTGATTAACCATTACTGGTAAAAAATTGTCTTAAAACTTTCAAACTTAAACACATAAGATTTTAATATCCAAGAAATATCATACAAAAAAGTCAAGGCAAATTTATCTTTTTAGCAAATAGCAGTTCTTAATTGTAAAAAATAATGTCCAAAGAATCGTTCTTCTACATCTTCATCATCTTGGTCTTCAACTTACCACCATTCCACCATGTTCTTGTCCTTTGGAGTCTTTGCCAGAATGCTAACAGCATTTCCGCTTTGATGGCGATTCTAACGTTTTGAGGAGATATGAAGTAGTACGTGAATCGTTGGTAACTTGCTTTAACATTTTTCCTATCTCCTTAACAAGAGTTAAAGCCGAAGTGCTCAGTTATTTACAAGTCAACTTTCCAAAAGGGCAAAATATGTGGGACATCTTCAAGTCGGCATATTTCAGCTGTTTCCGCTCTTTGGCATGTGAAACTTCTATGCCGGCTCTTCTGGCTGCGTTCCTAACATTGCTGGCTGCGAGGGTGTCCACGCAGGTGACGTCCCACATCAAACATTTCCCTTCACCCCAAGGATAAATTGTGACTCCATCAGTACGTTGAGCGTCTAATATGCATATGTTATGTGGCTCTAAAATCTTTGGGGCGTTGACGGTCTTAATGACTCTGCTTATCACTGAATTTATTTATGCGTGTCGGGGGAATCTGCCTCTCGAAATTCTGCATACTAATCAGTGTCGTCCTGATTCATCAAAAGACGCTGCACAATGACATATGTGTGGAGTACATGTAGGAAGGCCTACTCTTAGGGAAATGCTCAATCTCACAACCTCGTCATCGAGCAAAGTTCCCAGAGCACTAATAGAAACTGTGTTTAGCCAAGCACCAGACTCACTTGCGGAGACAACCATAATTCTCACTCTAAATGCCACGCCTTCCGAACCTTCAATTAAAGATTAATAAACTCGTTTGACGAGG
This sequence comes from Pomphorhynchus laevis, assembly GCA_012934845.2. Taxonomy (NCBI): domain Eukaryota; kingdom Metazoa; phylum Acanthocephala; class Palaeacanthocephala; order Echinorhynchida; family Pomphorhynchidae; genus Pomphorhynchus; species Pomphorhynchus laevis. The sequence continues at coordinate 14,997 of WNNJ02001682.1, forward strand.
GGGAGTGTCCCAAGCGAATTGTTTATAGCCATTAGCCGGTGCACCGCTGAAAACAGTCTTGACCAACCTAGTTGATAAGCCAGCGTTAAAATGTGAGCAATGTGCAGAGTTATTCATAAGAATGCTGACGCAGTCCTTCGTTGCCACTACAGACGATAAAAAATGCGGAAGATTAATGTCCGCTGAACTGCGGAGCCCCAAACTACCGAACGCTAGTTTGGGGATCCAAAAATATTGTTCTTATCGCGCAATTTGTGATGTGGGATAGATATTTTCTCAGGACATCGTCGAGCTTATAAAGTTCCGCGTTTATGTTAAAGCAAGGAGTTGTACGGAACTTATAAAGCAGTCAGGGCATGTGAGGCAGCTCCTTATAAGGAAAATGCCTCGTGAGCACAAATCTCGCAAGCCCTAGTGCACATCAATACATATTGATCCTCGATCTGGGACAAATCTTTAGATGAATTCTCTTTAAGGACAACGATTCCAATGCAAATTTTCCGTTCAAATCAATTTTATGTTTGGGGCTACAGATGATAAGGTTGTAGTTATCTGTTCGATTTTATGTTCCCCCATATTCAGGAACATGAACCTACATTTGGGATTGTAATAGGATTTACTGCTAGACGAAATTCAATTGGACCAACGAGATCACCTTGATGAACGCCTGATTATTACCAAATAATTCGGTCTAAAAAGTTAAAATAAAAAAAATTTATTTTAACGTGGCAAATGCGTGCCAGCGCACGCTTACATGACCACAACAAAACAAAACTGTAAATCAGGTGTCGAGAAGGTGTGAACAGAGGAGGTGTTTGAATGTGACAAAGGAGGGGGCGCGGCGGACGTCGAGAGGGAGTTGATTCCATGCGAGTGAGGCGGCGACGAGGAAGGATCGGAGACCGTAGTTGTTAGAGTAATTAGAAACGTGGAGTAAGAGGGTATGACAGGAACGAAGCGATAGCGAGTTGGGGCGAGTATCGTTTAAGAAAGGAAGGTTGATGAACGATGGGGAGCCGACAACGATGAGACGAAAATTAACGAAAAGAAGGCGGAGTTTGATGTGGATGTGGATGGTGGGCCAGGAGAGTTGGGCAAAATATGTAAATGTGTGGTCGAAGCGACGGAGACGAAAGAGCACTCGAACAGCGGTGTTGATTATTCGTTGTAGGAGTAAGATGATGGATTTTGGAGAATTGGCGAAAAGGCTAAGGCAGTAATCGATTTTAGGGAAAGAAGCGATGAAAGAAGAGACATACAAGAACGGAAGTCGATAAGGGGGCGGATACGGCGGATGTCACGAAGAATTAATTAGACGAGCGGACCTTGTCACGGACGAAGGGTTTAAGGGAAAGGTAATCATCGAAATGGAAGCCTAAGAATGTGAGGTTGTGGACTATAGGGATGATCGATGAGGCAAAAGATACAATGGGATAAGATATGCTTGGTTTACGGGGAAGGATCCACATTATTTTGACTTTCGGCGTTTAGAACGAGATGGAGATTGGAGAGACGTTTGTAGATAGAAGAAAGACAGTTGGAGGCAGAAATGCCGGTATCGTGTATGCGATGTGCGAAAGCATGAGCATAGATTAGAATGTCATCGGCGTATTGCATGAAGTTAAAGGAGTAAGGTTTGATAAATGGAGAGAGATCGCCAAGCAAAAGAGAGAAAAGCAGGGGACCTAGGACTGAACCTTGTGGAACCCCGCAAAAAATAGGGATGGGAGGGGAGGATGATGAATTAGAACAGACGCGAAAGGAACGGTCGGATAGATATGAGGCGAACCAAGCTACGGAGGAGGAAGAAAAGCCGTAATCATAACGAAGGCGAGAAAGGAGGACGGAGTGGTCGACAATGTCGAATGCGGAGGAGAGGTCGAGGGATATGAGAACACTATATAGAGCCTTGTCTCGAGAAATGAGTAAGTCGTTGTACACTTTTATGCATGCGATTTCTGTCGAGTAATTAGAGCGGAAAGCGGATTGGAAAGGAGAGTACAGATTGGATGAGGAGAGATAAGCGTTGATTTGTATTAAAATGAGGCGTTCTAAGAGCTTAGAAAGAGTAGAAAGTAGTAAAATGGAGCGATTGCTATAAGGCAGGGAGTGGTCGAGCGATTGTTTCTTAAGGACGGGACGAACGATTGCAGATTTCCAGTGTGAAGGGAAGATACGACTGCGGATGGACGAGTTAAACAAAGTTGTGAGAAAAGGGGATATTGATGAGCATATTGATCTAAGTATGTTGTTAGGCATGGGATCGGCAGGTGAGTTTTAGCTGGGCAAGGACATGAGAACAGATGAGACTTCGGAAGGTAAGACAGGGAGAAGATTAAAGAGTTCAGGAAGGTAGTCTAGGCGGTGCAGAGTGGGAGAAGATGGAGGCTGGGGTGTGATAGAGCAACGTGGATACTTTAGTCTGGAGAAATTACGAATAATCATGGCATTGATGTTGCACAGCGAAGAGGAGCGAGCAAGGGTTGAGTTAAAAGTATGGCATAAAGTCTTATAGTTGGATGAAGTAATGGTTTTATGCTGTTAGCAGGAGTTGCATTTGGTACGTAGTAGGTTGAAATGAGACCGGCGACGAGCAAGATAGGAATCAGGGAAAGACGGAGTGATCGAGTGGAAATCACGTCTGAATGAGCGGTGATAGACTCGAAAAGCCTGGCGGAGTCGACGCTTTGAGAGTATGCATTGAATGTTAAACCATGGGGCACTGTGCAAGCGACGGTGTGGGTGAGACTTGAAGGGCAAGAGAATATCGAGAGTGGATGTGAGTTCAGAGTCGAAAAGAAAGGCGAGATCGTGAGGAGATGAATATGTTATTGTGGGTAATGATAAAGACGATTTGAGTAAGGCAGAGCGCAGAATGGGTAGGTTAAGATTTCTCTAAGGGTGACGTAGGATTGTAGGTGTGTGAGGAGGGGTGTGAGGAGGGGTGTGGTTGTGAGGGAGATCTAGTGTGATAAGAAAGTGATCGGATAGACCAGGATTAGAGATGGACAGTGAGGTGTAGGCAGCAAAATGATCGGGGACAGCGATGATGTCGAGTGCCCCACCAAGTATATGTGTGGGGGCAGTGGAGATTAGTTTGTAATTGTAGTTGGATAGAATGTTGATGAACCGGATGGAATCCGTGAAAAGGTGAGGTCTAGGCGGATATTGATGTCGCCTAGAACGAATGAAGGGATTGAGGACAAAGAACAATGAGAAAAGAGGTCAGAGAGTTCGGTAAAAAATAAGGCTGTAGGAGCTGATGAACCAGGACGGTATACAATGGCGAGATCTAGAGTGATCGGGTTAGAATAACGACAAGTGAGCAATTCAAAAGAGCAAGGACTGAAAGGGGGATTAATTTTGCGAAGAGACGCGGGGTGACGCGCGAATGCGACGATGCCGCCATGATTAGAGAATTTAGGAGGGCATGAGCTGAGAAAGCGGGAGGATTCGACAACGGAGCAACCGGCAGAGAGCAAACGGCGAATGGAAAGGTCGTCGGAATCTGAGTGCCAGATTCGGTGAGGCAGAAGAGATCGATGGATTGCTTGGTGAATAGGTTGAGGATAAGATCGGATTTATTGAGAATAGATCTAGTGTTGAGGAGACGAGGCGGAAGCCGAGTGTTGTAGCGAAAGAGTCTAGTGGAGAAGACACATAGGAGAGATGGAGCGCCATCGAATTTTTGGACGGGTGTGGACAACTTGAAAATTTCCGTCTATGTTTCAAATGGAGAGTGATGTTTCGCCGTTTTCCTCGCGACGGCGTTTTTCGATACAGGCTGAAGAGATTTGAGCGATTTCAGAAGGGGCGCTATCGGGGAAAATTCGAGTGGTTGAAAATGACATGAGTTTGAATTGTTTAGAGAGGACAGAAGACTCGTGAGAGCGATGCTTGAAAACAAATTATAGTAGAGGGGGCTGGGAAGGATTAGGTTGAGAAGATTTGTTTAGATGGATGAATGCGACAGGAGAAACGTCCTTGAAAAAGGATGGTTTATCCACAGGAACAATAGACGAGAGGATGGTTCTGAAGGCCGAAACATCGTGGTCCAGACGTGCTTGTGGAGATAAGGGGTTGGAAGGCGTGATATTAGTGACAATGACGCAACGATCGCGAGAAGGATAGCACTTCCGTAAAGAAGGACGACTGACGTGAGTAGGTGAGATCACGATAGAAGAGCTGGCAGTTGATGATTTGGATTGATATGGTTTGACGACGGGAGACATAGAGGATAATGATAATAAAGAGGGTGGCAAGCGATGTGAGGAAAGGTTATGAGTGAAAGGATAGTGGAGGTTGGTGGAGGTGATTTTGATTGATGGATGCAAGTTATTGAGAAATGAGACGGGAAGGACGGTACGTGGGGTGTCGGGGAGTGAAAATGAAATGGAATGGGAAGTGTATATAGTGGCAGGGTCGGTGGGTGGAGAAAGGACATTAGAAACGACGGGGGTAGTTTGAGTTGACGTGTTGGATGTTGATATGTGCTTATTGGAAAGGTTGCAGATTAGTTTGTTGGCGCAAAAACCACATACGAAGTCTTCTTTAGCCTTATTCTTGTCGCAGGCGATTGTTGCCCAGACGCTGCGGTCGTGTACCGAGCACTGTACTTGCAGTTGTCCATTGTTGGTGTCGGTCTTAGTTGTTTTCTTACGTCCTCCCATAAACTTGTAAGAATGTATTTCAATCAATTTTTCAACCGATGGTTGTCGTCTATGGTTGTCGTCGATAGTTGTCGTCGATGGTTGTCGTCGATGGTTGTCGTCGATGGTTGTCGTCGATGGTTGTCGTCGATGGTTGTCGTCGATGGTTGTCGTCGATGGTTGTCGTCGATGGTTGTCGTCGATGGTTGTCGTCGATGGTTGTCGTCGATGGTTGTCGTCGATGGTTGTCGTCGATGGTTGTCGTCGATGGTTGTCGTCGATGGTTGTCGTCGATGGTTGTCGTCGATGGTTGTCGTCGATGGTTGTCGTCGATGGTTGTCGTCGATGGTTGTCGTCGATGGTTGTCGTCGATGGTTGTCGTCGATGCTTGTGTGTAAAATTGTTCTGTTTGATTACATTGCAGATCAATTCAATCAGTTGCAATGGCAAATTTAACAGCATAAATACACAAGGACGTTATTGAGAGGAAGTAAGAAGACAGCTACGACCGACACCAACTGTGCTCAACTACATGTACAGTGCTCGACACATGACAGCAGCGTCTAGACAACAATTGCTTGCGATAACAATTAGTCTAAAGAAGACTTCCTATGTGGCTTTTGTGCCACCAGACTCATACGCAACCTCACCCATAAGAACATATCAACCTACAACGTGTGCACTTAGAGCACCCCAGTCGAATCTGATATCCTTTGTCAACCCACTGATCCTGTCACCACATGCACTTCTAATCCTATGCCATCATCACTCCCCGACACCCCCGTCCCGTCCCTTCTATCTCGTTTCTCAATAACCTATATCCATCAATCAAAATCATTTTCACAACCTACACGATCCTTCCACTAATAACCTTTACTCAAATCGCTTGCCAATCTCATATTATCCCTATCTTCTTTGTCTCCCGTTGTCGAAATATCATGAACTCCCAGCTCTCATATCGTGATCTCACCTACTTACGTCTCTCGTCCTAGTTCACGGAAACGCTTTCCTTCTTCCAATAGTTGCGTAATCGTCACTAATATCACTCCTTCCACCTCCTTATCTCCACAAGCACGTCTCGATCAAGATGTTTCCGCATTCAGATCCATCTTATCGTTTCTTGTTCCTGACGATAAACCATCATTTTTTTACGGCATATCTCTTGTCACATTCATCCGCTTAAACAAATCTACTCAATCTAATCTTTCTCAGTCCCATCCCTTGAAAATTGTAATCAAGCATCGCTTTCACGCACCCTCTGTCCTACTCAACGATTTAAACTCACCTCTTCTTCAGCCACTCGTATTTTCCCCGATCGCACCCATTTCCTCTACATCCGAAACATCGACGGAAACTTTTAAGTTGTCCGCATCCGCCCAAAAATTCGATGGTGCTTAATATCACCTACGTGTCTTCTCCGCAAGCCCCTATCCCAACCACACACGGTTTACGCCTCGGCCTCCTCAACACTATATTCATTCTACATAAATCCGACCTCATCCTAAATAAAATTTTGGTTTCTAATAAACATACACAAATTACAATCAAACAATCTAGTGCAGCAAATTGGAAATCTATCGAAATGAAAATTGTTCTTCGAAAATATACCAACGAGATTCTATACACAAACAACAATTACAAACATCTTGAACGAATAACATACAGTGCAATCATTAAATCACCATGACAGAACAGTCTGCGAATAAGCGATGCTGCCCTTGTAATGGTCAAACAGCTGTTTGTAAGGGATGTGTGTGCGTTCGAAATAATAAGCAATGCATTAATTGTTGTGCACAACGATGCTCAAATCGAGAACGATTGATTCCATCCAATCAATATAACGACAAACATACAGCAAAATTCTCAACACAATATTCGAACAACGATGAACTGGGAATGACAGTAAACGCCGTGGAGACTATCGCCATCGAAATGAAGTGTACTACGGATAATTGCAACGTGTATTCAATAGTAATCCTTCCGAGAAGGCTTTCTAGAGATTCACTGGCCCAATCAACGAAACCCGAATTGAAATAACTAAACTTAAAAGCCAATTAATATCAAATGATTCAAATAGTTGCTGGACAAACAAAGAGCGTATACATAGAATAGTAAATGAGTCTATCAACTCCTCCCTCGACCGTTGCATCAATTAGCAGGTATATCATGCTGTTTGTTCTTTTCAACGCACATCAGAGGTAGATAAATCTTATTTTAAATTAGCAAACTCTCTTGATAGGGAAAGCGCTATGGCCTCACATCTGATAGTTCGTAATTTACCCGTTTCTGAAAGCGAGCAACAAGTTATATTAAATCTCTTTGAGGAAATCGGTTGTCCTTTGGTAGAACAAAAACTAGACTTTCATCGACTTTCTGCACTTCATACTAACTCCTCTCCGTGGGTTAAGGTAAAAACTAGCGTCAGCCACGTAAAATCATCTTTAAAATATTCGTTTAAGCTTAAGAATTCATCTCTCTTTCATACGGTGTACATGTGCCCTGATTTGTCGAAACTTGAACAAGAGGAACTTAAGAGACTACGGAAAGAATTATCCGAACGAAAAAAGTCAGACCCAAGTAAGCAATATTTTATTAGAGGACATAAGATAGTGGTTTCATCAAGTAGGGAAGCCCACGCAGTAAATGTGAGCTTACCAGTACTCGGCGAAGTTTCGTCTACAGGCAACAACAATCTTTCTAACCCAGTCAATATATAACCAACGATTAAAAATGATTTAAATGTAAATCCTCCAGCAAAACTTCAAGTAAATCATCCGGGGTATCCTCTAATTGATTCTACTCCACTGCTCCCCAAATAATTATGGAACAGACTTCACACCTTCAGACTTCACACCTTTCCTTACCAGCCTCTTTAACTCGTCAATAGTGAATGGAATATTTCCTGTTCTTTGGAAAACGTCCATTGTTCGTCCCTTACTTAAAAAGCCCTCTCTTGACCCTCTCTTTCTTCATCTTATCGCCCAATATCAATTCTGCCAACCTTATCTAAAATTCTTGAACACCTTGTCTTAGATCAGATAAACAAGTATATCTCTTCATCGCAGCTCTACCCTTCTTTTCAATCTGCTTTCCGCTCCAATCATTCCACCGAACTAGCATGTCATAAAGTATTTTCTGATCTGCTCTCCGCTCGTGACAAAGGACTGTGTAGTGTGGTAATATCGCTCGATCTTTCATCTGCATTCGACATTGTCTATCACAAAATCCTTCTTTTTCGTCTTCGCTATCACTATGGTTTCTCTTCGTCCACCTTGGCTTGGCTCTCTTCGTATATCTCCGATCGATCATTTTCCGTCCATTCTAATTCAATGTGTTCTCCTCTATCTTCTCTCTCTTGTGGTGTACCTCAAGGTTCTGTACTTGGCCCTATTCTATTTACGCTTCTTCTTGGAGATTTATCTTGTATAACTAGTAAATTCTGCTTCAGGGTAATGCAGTACGCTAATGATATACTTCTATATTCTCATTCGTCTCCTCATTCCCTTAGCCAACTTTTCGTATCCGCATCTAATTGTCTTCGTGTTCTATCAGAACATCTAATTTCTTTGCGCATGTCCCTAAATTCTACCAAATCTAAAGTGTTATGGATTTTACCCTCCACTGTTTCTGTTATTCATCCATCTCTGTATCTTCAGACCACAATTATTCCTGCTCTAGATAAACTAGTATTTCTAGGTATTTACTTCGACAATAACCTGCATCTCGATCCCTTCATTCGTGATAAAACTAGGTCTTCAAATATTCTTCTCCGTGATATTCGTCTCGTCAGAAATTCTCTAGATTTTAGTTCTTGTAAATCTCTTATCTCCTTTCTTCTTTTCCCACGTATTGATTACTGTCTTAGCCTTCTCGTTTTCTCTTCAAAGTCATCCCTTAAACCTCTTCAACGCCTCATTAGCACTGCGGTGCGCATCCTTTTTCGACTTCGTAAATTCGATCATATATCTTCCTATTTATCAAAACTTGGATGGCTAAGTATTGAACATGGCGTTCGTTTTCGTCTGCTTTGCCTGACTTATCGCCTTCTCCATTGTAATTCTCCTTATCTTTATCTGCCAACTCTAAGTGAATCTCGCTATTTTTCTATTCACCTACGTTCCTCTGATTCTCTTCTGCTACACGTACCTATTCACTCAACCAACTTCGGCCGTCGATCCCTACATATCGCTGCTCCTCTCCTTTGGAATTCCTTACCTAATCATCTGAAATCATCATCCTCACTCCGATTTTTCAAAAAGCAGCTAAAATCGATGCTACTAAATGATTAACTTTTTTTATCTGTTTCGATCTTGTGGCTTGTAAGCACACAGTCTGTGTGCATTTGCCACATTAAAAAAACTTTCAACTTTCAACCCTAAACCTCTACACCAAACAATGCATCGACCTCTTCTGCCTCACAAAATCCTGTCACTTTAATTCCGATGACATCTCCAGTCGCCGTCTGCTCTCTGCCGGTTGCTCACTAATCGAATTCGCACGCCTCTCTGCTCATCCTCTTCTTACTCTGGACGTCGACCACAACATAACGTCGACAACAACATAACGTCGACCACAACGTCCTTCCGAAGTGGCGTTCTCTTTCGTGGCGTTTCCGTCATTCCCTCTTTATCCGCGTTCTTAATTACTCCAACAACTGCGGTATCCGATCCTTACTCGTCGCCGTTTTTCTCGAATGGAATCAGCTCCCTCTCGACGTCCGCTGCGCTCTCTCTCTTTTATCACATTCAAATACCTCCTCAGTTCCCACTTCTCGACACATGAGTTATATTTTTGTATTCTTGTTGTGGTTGTGTAAAAGTGCGCTGTCACGCATTTATTAGGTAAAAATAATTCCTTTTTTGTTATCCGAGTCAACAGAAAACAAAAGAGTGAGTTTCCCAAATGCAGACATTTCTACCTTTTCACAAATACGTAAACATCCTAATTCTTTTCTTGCTATTATTTTCATGAATATACCGCAATCAGCAACAGTCAACATTCAAAATCGATTAGATGATGATTTGTCGAAGATACATGCTATCTTGTCAATTATTCTGGCACAGAGGTCACTTCTAAAATCAGAGTAGTCGTACTCTTTCGTATTTGTAAACATGATGGTATTCGTCCTAGACTGTTGATAACAATACTTAATTAAAAAAGTTTGCTATCAGATATACATACAATCAATCTTATCAATCCAGTTCCAGATCAATTCAGTTCCAGATCAATCCAGTTCCAGATCAATCCAGTTCCAGATCAATCCAGTTCCAGATCAATCCTGTTCCAGATCAATCCAGTTCCAGATCAATCCAGTTCCAGATCAATACAGTTCCAGATCAATACAGTTCCAGATCAATCCAGTTCCAGATCAATCAAGTTCCAGATCAATTCAGTTCCAGATCAACCCAGCAAATTTTACCGTTTTAACACATAAGGACGTCTATGGGTGGATGTAAGAAGATAGCTACGACCGATACCAACTGTGCTCAACTACAAGTACATTGATCGACACACGACTGCAGCGTCTGGACTACAATCGCATGCGACAGCAGTAAGTCTAAAGAAGACTTCCTATGTGGCTTTTGTGCCAACAAACTCATACGCGACTTCTCCCATAAGAACATATCAACTTCCAACGTATCCACTCAAACCACTACAGTCGTTTCTGATATCCTTTGTCAACCCACTGATCCTGTCACCACATGCAATTCTAATCCCATGTCTTCACTTCCCGACACCCCCGTATCTTCCATTCTGTCTTGTTTCTCAATAATTTACATCCCTCCAACAAAATCACCTCCACCAACCCCCACAATCCTTCCACTATTAACCTTTCCTCACATCGCTGACCACCCTCTATATTATCCAAATCCTATTTGTCTTCCGTTGTTAAACCTACTCCCTTGATATACTCAAATCCCAGCTCTCCTATCGTGATCTCACGAACTCACGTTAATCGTCCTCCTTTACGGAAATGCTTTTCTTCTCGCGATCGTTGCATCATCGTCACTAATATCACTCCCTGCACCTCCTGATCTCCAAAAGCACGTCTCGACCACGATGTTTCCGCATTCAGATCCATCATTTCGTTCCTTGTTCATACGGATAAACCATTCTTTTTCAACAACATCTCTCCTGTCGCATTCATCAGTCTAAAAAATCTTTTCAATCTAATCCTTCCGAGCCCATCTCCGAAAAATTGTTTTCAAGCATTGCTCTCACGCGACTTCTGTTCTCTACCAACGATTCAAACTCATGTCCTCTTCAGCCACTCGCATTTTCCCCGATCGCACCCCCTCCGAAATCTTTCAACTCTCATCTGCCAGCATCGAAAAACGCCGTCGCGAGGAAAACGGCGAAACATCACTCTCCATCCGAAACATCGACGGAAATATTCAAGTTGTCCGCACCCGCACAAAAATTCGATGACGCTCCATCTCCCCTATGTGTCTTTTCCACTAGCCCCTATCACAACCACACACAGCTTTCGCCTCGGCCTCCTCAACAGTAGATCTATTCTCAATAGATCCGATCTCATTCTCAACCTATTCACTAAGCAATCCATCGATCTCTTCTGCTTCACCGAATCATTTCACTCCGATTCTGACGACCTCTCCATCCGCCGTCTGCTCTCTGCCGGTTGCTCACTAGTCGAATTCGCTCGACCCCTCAGCGAATTCCCTTCTAAATTCTCTAATCATGGCGGCATTGTTGCATTCGCCCGTCACCCCGCGTCTCTTCGCAAAATCACTTCCACTTTCAGTCCTTGCTCTTTTGAACTGCTCACTCGTCGCTCTTTTAATCCGATCACTCTAGATCTCGCCATTGTATACCGTCCTGGTTCATCAGCTCCCACATCCTTATTTTTTTCAGAAATCGGTGACCTCCTTTCTCATTGTTGTTTGTACTCAATCCCTTCATTCGTTCTAGTCGACTTCAACATCCGACTAGACCGACCCTCTTCAGCGGATTCCAACCGGTTCATCAACATTTTATCCAACTACAATTACATACTAATCTCCACTGCCCCACACTTATCCTTGGTGGGGCACTCGGTATCATCGCTGTCCCCGATAATTTTGCTGACTACATCTCACTGTCCATTTTCGATCCTGGTCTATCTGATCACTTTCGCGTCACCCTTGATCTAACTCAAAACCACAACCCTCCTCACACACCTACAATCCTACGTCACCCTTAGAGAAATCTTGACCTACCCATTCTGCGCTCTGATTCACATAAACCGTCTCTATCTTCTCTCACAATAACATCTTCCTCTCTTCACGATTTCGCCTTTCTTTTCGACTCTAAACTCACATCCACTCTAGATCTTCTCTTGCCCTTCAAGTCTCACCCACACTATCGCTTGCACCGTGCCTAATGGTTTGACATCAAATGCTTACACTCAGAGCGTCGACTCCGCCGTGCTTTTCAAGTCGATCACCGCCCTCTCAGACGTGATTTCCGCTCGATCACTCCGTCTTTCCGTGATTCCAATCTTGCTCGTCGCCGGTCTCATTTCAACCTACTACGTACCAAATGCAACTCCTGCTAACAGCATAAAACCATTATTCCATCCAACTATAAGACGTTATGCCATACTTTTAACTCAACCCTTGCTCGCTCCTCTTCGCTGTGCAACATCAATGCCATGATTATTCGTAATTTCTCCAGACTAAAGTATCCACGTTGCTCTATCACACCCCAGCCTCCATCTTCTCCCACTCTGCACCGCCTAGACTACCTTCCTGAACTCTTTAATCTTCTCCCTGTCTTACCTTCCGAAGTCTCATCTGTTCTCATGTCCTTGCCCAGCTAAAACTCACCTGCCGATCCCATGCCTAACAACATACTTAGATCAATATGCTCATCAATATCCCCTTTTCTCACAACTTTGTTTAACTCGTCCATCCGCAGTCGTATCTTCCCTTCACACTGGAAATCTGCAATCGTTCGTCCCGTCCTTAAGAAACAATCGCTCGACCACTCCCTGCCTTATAGCAATCGCTCCATTTTACTACTTTCTACTCTTTCTAAGCTATTAGAACGCATCATGGTAATACAGATCAACGTTTATCTCTCCTCATCCAATCTGTATCCTCCTTTCCAATCCGCTTTCCCCTTTAATCACTCCACATAAATCGCCTGTATGAAAGTTTACAACGACTTACACATTTCTCGAGACAAGGCTCTAGATAGTGTTCTGATCTCAATCGATCTCTCCTCCGCCTTCGACATTGTCGACCAATCCGTCCTCATTTCTGGCCTCCGTTATGACTACGACTTTTCTTCTTCATCCGTAGCATGGTTCGCCTCATATCTATTCGACCGTTTCTTTTCGCGTCTGTTCTAATTCATCATCCTCCCCTCCCATCCATATCTTTTGCGGTGTCCCAGAAGATTCAGTCCTAGGTCCCCAGCTTTTCTCTATTATGTTTGGCGATCTCTCTCCGTTTATCAAACCTTTCTCCTTTAACGTCATGCAATCTATCCAACTACAATTACAAACTAATCTCCACTGCCCCCATACATATACTTGGCGGGGCACTCGACATCATCGCTGTCCCCGATCATTTTGCTGCCCACACCTCACTGTCCATCTATGATCCTGGTCTATCCGATTACTTTCTTATCACCTGTGATCTCGCTCGCAACCACACCCCTCCTCACACACCTACAATCCTACGTCGCCCTTGGAGAAATCTTGACCTCTCCCTTCTCCGCTCTGCCTTACTCAAGTCGTCTCTATCATTACCCACAATAACATCTTCCTCTCTTCACGATCTCGCCTTTCTTTTCGACTCTAAACTCACATCCACTCTAGATCTTCTCTTGCCCTTCAAGTCTCACCCACACTATCGCTTGCACCGTGCCTAATGGTTTGACATCAAATGCTTACACTCAGAGCGTCGACTCCGCCGTGCTTTTCAAGTCGATCACCGCCCTCTCAGACGTGATTTCCGCTCGATCACTCCGTCTTTCCGTGATTCCAATCTTGCTCGTCGCCGGTCTCATTTCAACCTACTACGTACCAAATGCAACTCCTGCTAACAGCATAAAACCATTACTTCATCCAACTATAAGACGTTATGCCATACTTTTAACTCAACCCTTGCTCGCTCCTCTTCATGGCATTGATGGCAACATCAATGCCATGATTATTCGTAATTTCTCCAGACTAAAGTATCCACGTTGCTCTATCACACCCCGGCCTCCATCCTATCCTTCTCTGCCCAGTCTAATCTCATCCTTCCGGAACTCTTTCATCTTCTCCCTGTCTCACCTACAGAAGTATCATCTGTCCTCATGTCCTTGCCCAGCTAAAACTCACCTGCCGATCCCCTGCCTACTCACATATTAAAATCCATATGCTCATCGATATCCCCTTTTCTCACAACTTTGTTTAACTCGTCCATCCGCAGTCGTATCTTCCCTCCACACTGGAAATCTGCAATCGTTCGTCCCGTCCTTAAGAAACAATCGCTCGACCACTCCCTGCCTTATAGCAATCGCTCCATTTTACTACTTTCTATTCTTTCTAAGCTCTTAGAACGCCTCATTTTAATACAAATCAACGCTTATCTCTCATCATCCGATCTGTACTCTCTTTTCCAATCCGCTTTCCGCTCTAATTACTTGACAGAAATAGCATGCATAAAAGTGTACAACGACTTACTCATTTCTCGAGACAAGGCTCTATATAGTGTTCTCATCTCCCTCGACCTCTCCTCCGCATTCGACATTGTCGACCACTCCGTCCTCCTTTCTCGCCTTCGTTATGATTACGGCTTTTCTTCCTCCTCCGTAGCTTGGTTCGCCTCATATCTATCCGACCGTTCCTTTCGCGTCTGTTCTAATTCATCATCCTCCCCTCCCATCCCTATTTTTTGCGGGGTTCCACAAGGTTCAGTCCTAGGTCCCCTGCTTGTCTCTCTTTTGCTTGGCGATCTCTCTCCATTTATCAAACCTTACTCCTTTAACGTCATGCAATACGCCGATGACATTCTAATCTATGATCATGCTTTCGCACATCGCATACACGATACCGGCATTTCTGCCTCCAACTGTCTTTCTTCTATCTACAAACGTCTCTCCAATCTCCATCTCGTTCTAAACGCCGAAAAGTCCAAAATAATGTGGATCCTTCCGCGTAAACCAAGCATATCTCCTCCCATTGTATCTTTTGCCTCATCGATCATCCCTATAGTCCACAATCTCACTTCTTAGGCTTCCATTTCGATGATCACCTTTCCCTTAAACCCTTCGTCCGTGACAAGGTCCGCTCGTCTAACTTAATTCTTCGTGACATCCGCCGTATCCGCCCCCTTATCGACTTCCGTTCTTGTATGTCTCTTCTTTCATCGCTTCTTTTCCCTAAAATCGATTACTGCCTTAGCCTTTTCGCCAATTCTCCAAAATCCATCATCTTACCCCTACAACGAATAATCAACACCGCCGTTCGAGTGCTCTTTCGTCTCCGTCGCTTCGACCACACATCCACATATTTTGCCCAACTCTCCTGGCCCACCATCCACATCTGCATCAAACTCCGCCTTCTCGTTACCTTTCGTCTCATCGCTGTCGGCTCCCCATCGTTCATCAACCTTCCTTTCTTAGACGATACTCGCCCCAACTCGCTATCGCTTCGTTCCTGTCATACCCTCTTACTCCACGTTCCTAATTACTCCAACAACTACGGTCTCCGATCCTTCCTCGTCGCCGCCTCACTCGCCTGGAATCAACTCCCTCTCGACGTCCGCCGCGCTCCCTCCTTTATCACATTCAAACACCTCCTCCGTTCACACCTTCTCGACACCTGATTCACAGTTTTGTTTTGTTGTGGTCATGTAAGCGTGCGCTGGCACGCATTTGCCACGTTAAAATAAATCCTTTTTTTAATACGCCGATGACATCATCATCTATGCTCATGCACCCGCACATCGCATACACGATATCGGCATTTCTGCCTCCAACTGTCTTTCTTCTATCTACGAACGTCTCTTCAATCTCCATTTCGTTCTAAACCCCGACAAGTCTAAAATAATGTGATCCTCCCCCCGTAAACCAAAAATATCTCTTTCCACTGTATCTTTTGCCTCATCGATCATCCCCATAATACACAACCTCACTTTCTTAGGCTTCCATTTAAATAAAACCTTTCCCTTAAACCCTTCGTCCGTGACAAGGTCAGGATAACAAGCTGGCGATGTGTATAAGATATGGCTCAAGAAAAACGCATTTGCTAAGGTATGGTAACATAACGGATCTATGCCTATCAGAGCTCGACGAGTATGTCCTATCAAGCGTTTTGTGATGCAACACACGTATTCTTAATGCTTTTGAGTGGATAAGTCAGCATAAACCCAAACTTTCAAATCTTTATATGAGTAGGTTCATTCGATATTAATTGAACTAAACTGGTACTCACCTCCAAGATGATCACATGATCTTCGTGATATACGCATACATGTACATTTAGCGGAATTGATCCTCAAGTGATTTCGTTTAGACCAATTGGATATAACGTCGACGTCGCTTTGTAAATGCTATTTATCAAGATCGGAAATAATAAGTCGCCAAACTTTAAGTCATCTGCATATAAACACCTAACAACACTGGAAATGGACTTGACAGCGACTCACTTACTCGTACGACACTTTGTCGGTTGGAAAGGAATACACGAATTCAGTTTATGATCCTCTTATCAAGATGAATGTGCTCCAACTTCTCAATAAGATGCGTGTGATTAACTGAGTCGAACGCTTTTGAGAAATCAAAGAAAATGACATCAACTGGTATACCTTGATCATAATAGTGATACCAATTTCACGTGCATGTACAAGATTAGTAGTCGTGGAATAACCTTTTCGGAAGCCATGCTGTACTGGGTTCAAAATTTGAAATCTATCTAGAAATTCTATTATTCGTCGCTTAATCGATCTATCTAGCACACGACAACACACGCTAGTGAGACTAATATGCCTATAATTGTCAATGGACAAACTATACCCTTTCTTATAAATAAGACAGATGATGGAATTCCGCCAATCAGAAGGAACAACACCAAAAGCAAGAGACGCAGAGAAAATATTGTAAAGCGGATGACATATTCTGTCAGCGATGTTGCGCAGATATACGGGCGGTAAGCCATCTGAACCCACACCTGCTTTGCATTTAAGTTTCCGAAGCTCTTGGAGAACATCATCACATCGGAAGAGGTCTCTGATGTCATCTCCGGGCAATTCAAATGTACACGGATCACCCATTGTCACATCCTTATGATCAAGATTCAAAGAATGGAAACGATTTCCAAACATATTTGATATCTGCAAAGAATCAGTTATGAAGTTCCCATCGTCACGCTGTATGCAATTTATAGGTTTACAGCGCGTATGCTTAGCAGTCACATACCTAAAGAAAGAGCGGGGATCACGGTGACAGTTTATACTTAGCTGTTTTTCGAAAGATCGCCTACCAGTTCGCTTCATGGACGTAACGAGGTTTCGCCATTTCTTATAAGTGCTGAAATTAGCTCTGTCTTTACGATAGTCATTAAAGGCCTTACGTCTCATCTTTAAAGCATGTTTTATGTCGCTATTAAACCAAGGCGGTGAGATCGATGTCAAACAGTGTTTACTCTGAAGAGGTGAGAAACGATTAAGGAGGTGGTACAGAGTATCCCTGAAAAACTGCCATGAATATTCGACGCCAACATCAAAAGCATCCAACCACTTTACCCTAACGATATATTTATTTACTAGAGCAAAGTCAGTTATGAATGGGTTTACATACGACGTCGTATTTACGCCATGTGAGTATACATCACTCAGCCCAATCGAAATTACCACATGATCTGAATGACCTATTGGGTCTAGATAGCTTAATCTATCGAGAATGTCATATGGTACAGTAAGGCATAAATCCAAAAGTGAATGTGAATCCAGTGAAAATCTTGTACTCTGACTGACATGTTGCTTAAGAGCCAAGCAGTTTATTAAGCCAAGTAGCTTCAAACTCTCGACATCCGAGTCATTGAAAGTGTAATTAACCCTATTGACAGATGGCATGTTGAAATCACTAAGTACTACAAATCTATCACAATAACAACTTCTCTCCATTAAAGCAGCTATGCTATCTGTGTTTGATCTTGCAGAACGATACACAGTCAATACCGTTATTGGGTGTTGACAATATAGCTTAATACACAATGCTTCATTATGGTTAATAGCATCATTAAGAGTTTCAATTACTCGGAATTGAAGCCTATTAGAGATATACGCGATAACACCTCCTCCAATCTTGCCTGTTCTATCACTTCTACTTATGCTGTATCCCTCAATGAATATATCTACGTCTGCTATTGACGAGCTAAGCCAAGATTCTGTGAAAATACCTACATCTGGTACGATATCTTGAAAGAGACATTTTATTTCATCTAACTTATTAAGTAGACTACGAATATTCGAGTAGATAATTTTTAAACCACCAATATTTGTGCTCAACTTTAAGGAAGAATCGCGAAGAGATTTTCGAAATTCACGAATACACCGATCGACATTGAGGCAAGGTGAAACAGTGAATATTTCACGTCTTAGGCGGAGGGCGCCAAAGTGGTAAGAAGGTTTGCAGGATTGAGCACATCTGACAGTCCCTTCCAATGAATATGTAGACGCCTCCGCACAACTCGAAAATTTTGTATTGTCAAATTTTTTTCACCCAACTCTAATCGACATGCTAACTCTGATTTGGCCTCTTTCAAACGTAATCGATCATCTATGCTCAGATCGCGTAGCAGACATATACTCGACCCTTTCAAAAGATATGCGCCGTTAAAGATTATGTGAATAATTTCAGCAGAGTTGAACATTACTTTGAGCAGTCTGGATCTCAACTCATTACTTATCTTACCGAGACGAAAAGCGGCCTTTATCTTCATGATCTTAACAACTTCGTCTTGACATTCATGCAATATCACCGAAAGAATGGATTGTAAATGACCCAAGTCGTCATCTAATCGTGCCTGGCTATTTATAGCGACACATTCCTTTACGTTTGCAATAATTACACACTGTTCATGGTTATAAAAGTCTTCCCTTCTTCGAGGTACCTGACGAGAGTCATATGCAGATGCCATGCTATTAAGTGAAGGAGTGTCTTGAGAGTTAATCACATTTGCTTCTGAAACACCTCTAAGAAGTACAGATCTAGTCATGCCTACTTCATGTTGAATGTTATCTGGCGTCATTATTGAAGATTTTATGGATTCATGTTGAGGTTGTGTGGTTATTACAGAAGATCGTCGTCGCGATATTTGCAGTTGCGAGTTGTGAGCCATTTCTGAGCGGACAGCAGATACGGTCGTATCGTCGTTATCCACCCGGTTGTTATTACTACCAGACTGTGATTTTGCTTCGCCGCACAAAATCCGCAATAGAATGGTGGCCCGTCACCAGTATCATCACCCAAATCACAAATTTGTGTTACCGATGTCCAAATTTGACAACCGCTAGTTGAACGTCCCACTTGTACACTCTCGAATTTCCTGTTGTTTTTGGTATCCCCTGAGTTTGCTTGCCTACCTCTTGATACATTTTTTTGACACATTGCCAGGATTCTCGATTCGTCTTTGATTGTTCAAAGATAATTGAACAATTATTGTATGTTTTTTATTGTAAGAATTTTAATAACCAAGACTTTTTAACTCCGTTGAAGTAATCGTTGCAATCGATGTAATCGTTGTAAACGTTGTAATCGTAATAATCGTAGTAATAGAGGTGTATTTATTTTAGATTGTAAGTATTTGTTATCAAGATAGTTTAAGCAATTGAATAGTGAGTGCGAGATATGATTGTACACCATGTGAAACAATAAACATTGTGTATATTAATCTGTCAAACTTTTTTAAGGTGATTTTTAAGGTTATTCGGATGTTTTTTGTTTATGATGTGATAACGGAGCTCAAGAAGCTCAAATCATCTGGTTCTATATGTCCTGATCTCCTTCCACCAATATACTTGAATAATCATACCGACGTTATCGCTGTTAATTTGTATTGGATCGTTATACAAAAGAGGCAATCGATATTCTGTGGAAAGTTATATACCTGTGAGTTTAACTTATGTATCTTACCGTATATTGGATAAGGCATTGTGTCGTGAAATCAGCAACTACCTAAATACTAATAGCTTATTGGACCATAATCAACATGGCTTTCGGAAAAAATCACTCGACTGTGACGAATATTTTGATAGGTCAGGCAAGTTGGGGTTACCTAGTAGATGAAGTATTAAATGTCGACGTTGTATTTTTTGATTTCTCGAAGGCTTTTTACGTGTTCGTCATGATAAATTGATTCGTAAAATGCAGGCATTGAATATCAATACTATTATTCGTTGGGTAGATGGCTGCATATCAGACCGCTCGGATCAAGTATGGGTTAATGATATTTTCTCTTATCGATACCCCGTTCATGCTGGCATCCCTCAAAGTTCGGAATTGGGTCCACTGCTATTATTTTTTCTGATTTTAACTATAAATTACTTTCAACAAACCCAACTCATATTCTCGGCGATGCTCTCGACATCATTGCTGTTCCTAGCAGCGTCAAAGACTATACATCCTTGTCAAATACTGATCACGGTTTGTCCGATCATTTACTTGTCACTCTTACTCTTACTCGTCCCCATCCTCCTTCTCCGCCTCCGCCGTTATCCACACAAGTCGACCCTGGAAACTTCTCGATATCCCTATCCTCTGCACACCCTTACTCAATTCTTCACTCTTTTCACTTCCTCATAACTATCCTCTTCCGATGATGTCTGCATTCTGTTTAATTCTGAACTAACGTCGATCCTCAATAACCTTCTGCCTAGTCGACTCCGACGTTCTCAGCGCTTGCGCCATGCTCCCTGGTTTGATTCTGACTGTAGTCTTTCTAAGAGTCGACTCCGTCACTCTTTTCGGGTGTATAATCGCATTCTTAAACGTGCTCCCAACTCACTCACTCCAAATCTCCGTGATACCTATTTTTCTTTACACCGTTTACATCTCATTCTTATACGTACTAAACGTACTCTCTTTTGGCGAAATGAACTCGAGTCTTCTTCCAACTCTGAATCTCATTGGAATATCTTAAACTCAATTCTTTCACGATCATCTACCCCTTGTAATATAAATCCTGATGATTTTTCTTCTTATCTAAAAACTAAGCTATCTAATTTACTTTCCCTATTACCCATAGTCCCATTGTACCCACTCTTTTCTTTTGATTTATCGTCTGCTTTTGACATCGTCGATCACTCGATTCTTCTCCATCGCCTTCGTCATGATTATGACTTCTCTTTACCAACTGTATCATGGTTTTCTTTATATCTATCAAACCGTACATTTCGCGTCTATTCTAACTCTTCTCTCCCATCCTTCATCCATCTCGTCCGGTGTTCATCAAGGCTCCATATTAGGCCCTATGCTTTTCTCTCTTCTTCTCGGTGACTTGTCTTCGATTTCTCCTACATTTAACTTCCATGTTATGCAGTATGCTGATGACATCCTCATATATGATCGTGCACCAGTTTATCGTACTCACGATCTTAATGTTTCTGCTTCCGACAGTCTTGTCTCGATTTCTAATCATCTATATGCCCTTCGCCTTTCTCTGAATCCTGATAAATCCAAAATTTTGTGGATCCTACCTCGACGCCTCGGCTTCGAACCTCCCTCCGTATCATTAAATTCTACAATTCTTCCTATCGTTGATAATCTCGTTTTCCTAGGCTTCCATTTTGACAACCGACTTTCACTTAAACCTTTCGTTAGAGATAAAGTACGCTCATCTACCTTGATACTCCGCAACCTCCGTCAAGTTCGTAGATTGATCGAAATCCCTTCTTGTATGATTCTCATATCTCTCTCCTTTTTTCTAGACTCGATTATTGTCTTATTATATTTTCCAACTCAAGTAAATCCACTCTTCTTCTCCTACAACACATCGTTAACGCAGCCGTCCGAATTATCCTCCGTCTTCGTCGTTTTGATCATACATCCTATTATCTTGCTCATCTCGATTTGCCTACAATTTATTATCGTGTTCAAATTCGTCCTCTGCTCGTTGCTTTCCGCCTTGTAACTTATCATACTCCTTCATTTCTCCACGATCCTTTTCTTGATAATTATCGTCCTATTTACTGTTCCTTGCATTCCTGTAAATCCCTTCATTTACATTTCCCAAACAACTCTACCTCCTTTAAAAATATATATTTTAACGTGGCAAATGCATGCCAGGGCACGCTTACATGACCATAACAAACCAAAAATGTAAATCATGTGTCGAGGTGAGAACGGAGGGTTTTTGAATTGATAAAGAAGCGCGGCAGACGTCGAGAGGAAGTTGATTCCAGGCAAGTGGGGCGGCAACAAGGAAGGATCGGATACCGTAGTTGTTAGAGTAATTGGGAATGTGGAGTAAGACGATATGACGGGAACGCAACGATAGCGAGGTTGGGCGAGTGTCGTCTAATAAAGAAAGGGTTTATGAACGATGGGGAGCCGACAGCAATGAGACAAAAAGTTACGATAAGAAGGCGAAGTTTGATGCGGATGTGGATGGTGGGCGAGGAGAGTTGGTCAAGATATGTGGATGTGTGGTCGAAGCGACGGAGACGAAAGAGCACTCGAACGGCGGTGTTGATTATTCGTTGTAGAGGTAGGATGATGGATTTTGGAGAATTGGCGAAAAGGCTAAGGCAGTAATCGATTTTAGGGAAAAGAAGCGATGAAAGAAGAGACATACAAGAACGGAAGTCGATAAGGGGGCGGATACGGCAAATGTCACGAAGAATTAAGTTAGACGAGCGGACCTTGTCACGGACGAAGGGTTTAAGGGCAAGGTGATCATCGAAATGGAAGTTTAGGAAAGTGAGATTGTGGTCTATGGGGTGATCGATGAGGCAAAATATTCAGTGGGAAGAGATATGCTTGGTTTACGGGGGATGATCCACATTATTTTGGAATTGTCGGGATTTAGAACGAGATAGAGATTGGAAAGACGTTTGTAGATAGAAGAAAAACAGTTGGAGGCACAAATGCTGATATCGTGTATGCGATGTGCGGGTGCATGAGCATAGATGGTAGGCCAGGAGAGTTGAGCAAGATAGATATGAGGATGAATGGTCGAAGCGACGGAGACGAAAGAGCACTCGAACGGCGGAGTTGATGATGCGTTGTATGGGTAGGATGATTGTTTTTGGAGAATTGGCGAAAAAGCTGAGTCAGTAATCGATTTTAGGGAAAAGAAACGATTAGAAAAGATACATATCGATGAGCACATGGATTTAAGTATGGGGGTAGGCAGGATATTGGCAGGTGAAGTTTTGTTGGGCAAAGACATGAGGACAGATGAGACTTCGTCAGGTGAGACAGGGAGAAGTTGAAAGAGTTCCAGGAGGATGAGGCAAGGCGAGTAGCAGTAAGATGGAATTAAGACGGGGTTGTGAGAGAGCAACGTGGATACTTTGGTCTGAAGAAATGACGAATAATAATGGGGATTGATATTGCAAGGCGAAGAGGAGCGAGGAAGGATTGAGTTAAAAGTATGCCAGAGAGTTTTATAGTTTAATGAAGTGTTGATTTTATGCTGTCATATATAATGACAATAATATAATAATATAAAAATATCCATTACATTATATTATATGAAGAGGTTAATTTAGACCGAAACAAATGAAAGGAATCGTAGAATGGGTTATTGAAAAAAGAAACAACAGCCTGATTTATACGATTTAAGTATTACATCGATAAACGACATCTTATTGCTTTCTGTTTTATAAATTTTCATACCCATTCATTTATCAACCTTCCTTTTCTCGACAATTCTCGTCCTGTCTACTGTTCCTTGCGTTCCCGTAATCCGTAATTCCCTTCTTTTACATGTCCCAAACTACTCTACCTCTTTTGGCTTCCGCTCCTTCGTTGTGGCTGATTTTCTATTGTGGAATCATCTGCCCATTCATATCCGACAATCAACATCAATGCCGTGTTTCAAACGAATAATCTTATGTCATTTAAACAATTAATTAATAAACCGAAGTTGAAAAAATTATTGCTAGCTTTATCGTTAGTTGTTAATGGTTTATTGATGGTCAATTTGTTAATGGTTTGCCCATGGTTTGACAATAGACAAAGTGTTGTTTACAAAGGGCTCAAAAAAAAGATAGCACGCATTTTTACAACAGTTTCAATAAATTCATTTCGTTTTAAAAGTGTATTTAATTAATCATAAATCAACGACGTGTTGGCACTCGATGTGACACACTTGCGCATGCGTATATTCTCTTAAACTAATCATTTTATTTTTCATCACTAATCCTTTCAAATTCTACGGTAATAATTTATACGTAAAGTCTAAAAGCTTCAACAACATT
Source organism: Pomphorhynchus laevis (assembly GCA_012934845.2). NCBI lineage: Eukaryota > Metazoa > Acanthocephala > Palaeacanthocephala > Echinorhynchida > Pomphorhynchidae > Pomphorhynchus > Pomphorhynchus laevis. Next base: position 39,064 of record WNNJ02001682.1, read on the forward strand.
GTCTCCCTGCTACTCGCCTCGCGTCATCTCAAAACCCCGTCTCCATTCCATATCACTGATACTCGCATCATCCTCCCGGAACTCTTTCATCTGCTCCATATTATACCTGACGAAGTCTCATCTGCCCTCATGTCCTTGCCCAACGAAACCTCATCTGCCCTCATGTCCTTGCCCAACAAAACCTCACCTGACGATCCCCTGCCTGCCCTCATACTTAAATTCATATGCTCATCAATATCCCGTTTCCTCACCACTTTGTTTATCTCGTCCATCCGCAGTCGTATGTTCCCTTCACACTGGAAATTTGCAATCGTTCGTCCCCTCCTTAAGAAACAATCGCTCGACCCCTCCCTTCCTTCTAGCAATCGCACCATTTCACTACTCCCTAATCTTTCTAAGCTCTTAGAACGCTTCATCTTAATACAGATCAACGTTTATTCTCTTCATATAATCTGTATCCTACTTTCCAATCCGCTTTCCGCTATAATCACTCTACAGAAATCGCCTGCTTGACTGCAAAAGTCATAAATATTTAAATTGTTTAAATGAGATCGGATTCGGTGTTTTATAATATCAAAATTTAGATATTTACATCAGTATATTAAACATTATTAACATGCTTGCTCTGATTGTGGCACGATATTATCCTCACAGGTTTGATCTTTTCCTTGATACAGCAGGACGCTACTAATCAGTCTGGGTGGGTCTCATCAGCTACTGACTCAGATCTACATTTCACGTTTCGACCCTTATTATCTGCTTTCTCCGTGCACTGATGCTGATCTGATTAAATTCAGGACGTCTGTATCGCGATTCAACGCAACGCTACATCCACTAAGCTGGCTGATTCAGTGGTGTAGATATACATTTCTGTATATTACTTAACATGTAATTACCATATACAATTCAGGGTAGATGAATATAGCGAATATGACATCTGTTGGTATTAAATCTTAATATAATAAAGTTTTATTATTATATACAGGGCTTTGATCGAAAAGGCCAAATTGCCCGCTCATCGTACATTACAACACATGAAACAAACATATCAATTACAACAAAACCAAGGGTAAGAACTTCAAATGCTGCCTTGATCAGCGTGTCTTATGTAGTCCAAGTGTTGACCATGGCTTTGAATTGGCTCAATGATGACGCAGTCATTATGTCGTGAGGCAATGCGTTCCACAACTTTCTCACTCTGCGTGACAATCGCGATACCATTAATAACTTTCCAATTTGTCTTGCGCGTAACGCGAGATAATGACCTCTGCGACTTTGTCAGACATTCAATTCAACACATTCACATGGGTAGCCGTCTATCCCCTTTACTATAGACCACATCGCAAACAGATCCAGAACGAGTAGTCTGGCTTGCACTGATATCATGCCTATTGAAGTCAAACGATCGCTATAACTCATCATTTTACATCCTCTAACGAGCTTGCTGTCACGACGTAGAATTCTCTCCAAATACCTCATTTCATCTCTTGTAGAAGGGAATGATGCCTGAATAGCATATTCGATATGGGGGAAACAAGCTTATTACATAGCAGAGCAAAATACTGAGGAGTTATTGACAAGAAACAAGTTTTAATTAGATTAATCATCTTCCTTGCTGAACTGCAACGTATTTCAGTATCCATTCTAGTTTTAAGTAACGATTGCGTAAGTTTGCAAAGATCACGAACCTGATTGGTCGAAATGATACTATATGTCCCGACACTATACAAGGAAGACACATTGGACCTGCTGAGACGAATGTGTGAGCACTTAGAAATTTTTAATAATACCCAAGTATTAACACTCCATGTATAAACTCTATCAATGTCACGCTGTAAGCGGATATGGTCATCTGCAGATATGACCTCACAATAAATTTTGATGTCGTCAACAAAGGCTGAACACAGACAATAGAGCTGTGTGAGTAAACTGTTCATGAACATGTTAAACAATATAGGTCCTAGTACAGAACCCTAAGGAACTCCTGAATTAAATGTGGTGAGGATAGGGTACTACAAACTCGTACTCTGAAAGATCTGTTAGATAGAAAATTTCTAATCCATCCTATAACTGAGATATTAATGCCGTAGGTCGCCACTGTTTAAATGAGGAGGCTATGAGAACACGGTCAAACGCACGATTAAAATCGAACAGAATAACGTCAACTGACTTTCCTTGAGACATGGATTCAGTTCAGGTCTCACGGGCAGACAAAAAGTTGGTAAGGCAAGAACGCCTTTTCTGAAGCAATGTTGCATTAAGCTATGCTTACATGATATGCTCAAGTGTCTAAATATATGTTCGTAAATGATCCTTATTAATACCTTACCCAAATGACTTTTAAGACTTATAGCTCGATAGTTGTCTGCTAGCCGTGGGTCACCCTTTTTGAATACTGGCACCACTATCGCACTATTTAATTCAGACGGTACCTTCATGCTATCCAGAAATGCCTGAAACAAGCTAGTGACCGAAGAAGCCAAATGTTGACTCATCACCCTGAGTAGATACGGATGAATATCATCAGTACCTGAAGAAGATGAAGACGAAAAATGTGATAACTTCCAAGCCATATCATCCACATCGATTACAATGGGAGCGTTATGCATGTAGGAAAACTGACTGACTGAACACTATCTTCTATCTTGGTAATTAAAATATCTTCTATCTTGCTTATTAAAATTCTTAAAAGAACAAAAATTTAAAGAGCTTAAGCATACAAGATTAACATACACAATCTAAAGTAAATACAGAAAGAATTCTTTGCGACGAAACCCATCGACGACAACCATCGACGACAACCATCGACGACAACCATCGACGACAACCATCGACGACAACCATCGACGACAACCATCGACGACAACCATCGACGACAACCATCGACGACAACCATCGACGACAACCATCGACGACAACCATCGACGACAACTATCGACGACAACCATAGACGACAACCATCGGTTGAAAAATTGATTGAAATACATTCTTACAAGTTTATGGGAGGACGTAAGAAAACAACTAAGACCGACACCAACAATGGACAACTGCAAGTACAGTGCTCGGTACACGACCGCAGCGTCTGGACAACAATCGCCTGCGACAAGAATAAGGCTAAAGAAGACTTCGTATGTGGTTTTTGCGCCAACAAACTAATCTGCAACCTTTCCAATAAGCACATATCAACATCCAACACGTCAACTCAAACTACCCCCGTCGTTTCTAATGTCCTTTCTCCACCCACCGACCCTGCCACTATATACACTTCCCATTCCATGTCATTTTCACTCCCCGACACCCCACGTACCGTCCTTCCCGTCTCATTTCTCAATAACTTGCATCCATCAATCAAAATCACCTCCACCAACCTCCACTATCCTTCTACTCATAACCTTTCCTCACATCGCTTGCCACCCTCTTTATTATCATTATCCTCTATGTCTCCCGTCGTCAAACCATATCCATCCAAATCATCAACTGCCAGCTCTTCTATCGTGATCTCACCTACTCACGTCAGTCGTCCTTCTTTACGGAAGTGCTATCCTTCTCGCGATCGTTGCGTCATTGTCACTAATATCACGCCTTCCAACCCCTTATCTCCACAAGCACGTCTGGACCACGATGTTTCCGCCTTCAGAACCATCCTCACGCCTATTGTTCCTGCGGATAAACCATCTTTTTTCAAGGACATTTCTCCTGTCGCATTCATCCGTCTAAACAAATCTTCTCAATCTAATCCTTCCCAGCCCCCTCTCCTAAAAATTGTTTTCAATCATTGCTCTCACAAGTCTTCTGTCCTCTCTCAACAATTCAAACTCATGTCATCTTCAACCACTCGAATTTTCCCCGATCGCGCCCCTTCTGAAATCGCTCAAATCTCTTCAGCCCGCATCAAAAAACGCCGTCGCGAGGAAAACGGCGAAACATCACTCTCCATTCGAAACATAGACGGAAATTTTCAAGTTGTCCACACCCGTGCAAAAATTCGATGGCGCTCCATCTCTTCTATGTGTCTTCTCCACTAGACTCTATCGCCGCCACACACGGTTTCCGCCTCAGACTCATCAACACTAGATCTATTCTCAATAAATCCGATCTTATCCTCAACCTATTCACGAAACGATCCATCGATCTCTTCTGCCTCACCGAATCCTGGCACTCAGATACCGACGACCTTTCCATTCGCCGTTTGCTCTCTGCCGGTTGCTACCTAGTCAAATCCGCCCGCCCACTCAGCTCATGCCCTTCTAAATACTGAAATCATGGCTGCATAGTCGCATTCGCGCGTCACCCCGCGTCTCTTCGCAAAATCACTTCTCCTTTCAGTCCTTGTTCTTTTCAACTGCTAACTTGTCGTTCTTCTAACCCGATCACTCTAGATCTCGCCAATGTATACCGTTCTGGTTCATCAGCTCCCACAGCCTTATTTTTTACCAAACTCGCTGACCTCCTTTCTCATTGTTCTTTGTCCTCAATCCCTTCACTCGTTCTAGGCGACTTCAATATCCGCATAGACCGCCACTCTTCCACGTATTCCATCCGGTTTATCAACATTCTATCCAACTACGATCACAAACTAATCGCTACTGCCCCAACACACATACTTGGTGAGAGACTCGACATCATCGCTGTCCCCGATCATTTTGCTGCCTACATCTAACTGTCCATCTCTGATCATGGTCTATCCGATCACTTTCTTATCACCATTGATCTCACTCGCAACCACACCTCTCCTCACACACCTACAATCCTACGTCGCCCTTGGAAAATCTAAACCTCTCTCTTCTCCGCTCTGCCTTACTCAAATCGTCTCTATCTTCTCACACAATAACATCTTCCTCTCTTCACGATCTCGCCCTTCTTTTCGACTCTAAACTCACATTCACTCTTGATCTTTTCTTGCCCTTCAAGTCTCACCCACACTCTCGCTTGCACCGTGCCAAATGGTTTGACATCCAATGCCTACTCTCAAAGCGTCGACTCCGCCATGCTTTTCGAGTCTATCACCGCTCTCTCAGACGTGATTTCCGCTCGATCACTCCGTCTTTCCGTGATTCCTATCTTGCTCTTCGCCGGTCTCATCTCAACCTACTACGTACCAAATGCAACTCCTTCTGGCAGCATAAAATCATCACTTCATTCAACTCTAAGACTCTCTGGCATACTTTTAACTCAATCCTTGCTCGCTCTTCTTCGCCTGCAACATCAATGCCAATGATTATTCGTAATTTCTCCAGACTAAAGTATCCACGTTGCTCTCTCACACCCCGGCCTCCATCCTCTGCCACTCTGCCCAGTCTAGCATCATCCTTCCGGAACTCTTTCATCTTCTCCCTGTCTCACCTACAGAAGTCTCATCTGTCCTTATGTCCTTGCCCAACAAAACCTCACCTGCCGATCCTTTTCCTACTCACATATAAAAATATATATGCACATCGATATCCCCATTTCTCACAACCTTGTTTAACTCGTCTATCCGCAGTCATATTTTCCATTCACACTGGAAATCCGCAATCGTTCGTCCCCTCCTTAAGAAACAATGGCTCGACCCCTCCCTTCCATCTAGCTATCGCCCAATTTCACTACTCCCTACTCTTTCTAAGCTCTTAGAACGCCTCATCTTAATACATATCAACGCTTATCTCACCTCATGCAATCTGTACCATCCTTTACAATCCGCTTTCCGCTCTAATCACTCCACAGAAATCATATGCATAAAAGTGTACAACGACTTACTCATTTCTCGAGACAAGGATCTATATAGTGTTCTTATCTCCCTCGACCTCTCCTCCGCATTCGACATTGTCGATCACTCCGTCCTCCTTTCTCGCTCCCTTAACAAAATTTTGGTTTCTAAAAAACATACAATTATTCCTGTCAGTTCAAGATTATTCCTGTAAGTTCCAGATTATTCCTGTCAGTTCCAGATTATTCCTTTCAGTTCCAGATTATTCCTGTCAGTTCCAGATTATTGCTGTCAGTTCCAGATTATTCCTGTCATTTCCAGATTATTCCTGTCAGTTCCGCTCGCTACGCTCGCGAGTTGAGCTCAATCTATCAATAAAAGGTCATGCCTAAAAAAGCGCGATCTCAGATACCTGTTCCTGATCAAGAATCTTCCACATCGGAATGCAATGATGGTTATACCAGCTTTGAAGTCGGATGCGATTCTAAAGATTGTAATGTATGGACAATTGTTCGTGTTACAATATCCGACCACTCGGTGTATAAACGTAAACATTTCACATGCGGTTTTTGTACATCAGTACGACTACTACTGTTATCCTGCTCCTCTACTCCTGTATCACACACGACAACTCAGACCAATGCTGTATTAGATGTTTCCCTCATCTACTATCTCGTACCTCCTATTTCGTATACCTCCCCCAATCTAAATAAATCTCAAACTTCTTTATTCTTTTAACGTACTTCTTACTCGACCTCCCCCGTATCACTTCTCAATAATTTACATCCTTCCATCAAAATCATTTCCAGCAACATTTCCGATCAACTGATTCAACACTCCATTCCTGTCACTCATGTCCCAACCTATCTTAATTCTCCTTACTCTACCTCCCACGTAACACTTCCAAATAATTTACAACCTTCATTTAAAATCATCTTTAGTCACATAACTGATCAACCAATTCAACACCCCAAACGCTTTCTTAAACGTTCTCCCAACTCACTCACTCAATAACTTCGTGATTCCCACATTTCTCAACGCCGTTCACATTTCATTCTTATACGTACTAAACGTACTCTCTTTTGGCGAAATCAACTCGAGTCATCTTCCAACTCCGAACTTCATTGGAATATCTTAAACTCAATTCTTTCACGATCATCTACCCCTTGTAGATGATCGAGTTGATTATCTACAAGGGGTAGATCTACCCCTTGTAGATGATCGTATATAAATCCCGATGAATTTTCTTCTTATCTACAAACTAAGCTATCTAATTTACTTTCCCTATTACCCATAGTCCCCTTGTACCCACTCTTCTCTTTAAATACTTCTCTCCCAGAACAATTCTACCTTCCCCTTTCGTCTGATGAGGTTTCTTCGGTTCTGCTGTCATTATCTAATAAACCACTCTTTCTGACCCGATTCCCACTCACTGGCTTAAAAATATCTGCTCCTCTATCTCACCTTTCCAAATCACATTGTTCAACTCATCCATCCGTAGCCGTATATTTCCCTCCATCTGGAAATGCGCCACTGTTCGTACTCTCATCAAAAAGCAATCTCTCGACACCTCACTGCCATCTTCGTACCGTACTATCTCACTTCTCCCAACCCTCTCTAAACTCCTTGAGCGTCTCGTTCTCAAGCAAGTTAATACATATCTCTTTTCCTCCAACATATTTCCTCCCTTCCAAGCCGCTTTTCGCTCTAATTACTCTACCGAAATTGCATGTCTTAAAATTTATAACGACTTACTCATATCGCGCGATCATAAATTATGTAGTGTCATAGTTACTCTTGATCTATCGTCTGCTTTTGACATCGTCGATCACTCGATTCTTCTCCATCGCCTTCGTCATGATTATGACTTCTCTTTACCAACTGTATCATGGTTTTCTTTAGATCTATCAAACAGTACATTTCGCGTCTATTCTAACTCTTCTCTCTCCCATCCTATGTCCATTCCGTCCGGTGTTCCACAAGGCTCCATATTAGGCCCTATGATTTTCTCTCTTCTTCTCGGTGACCTGTCTTCGATTTCTCCTACATTTAACTTCCATGTTATGCAGTATGCTGATGACATTCTCATATATGCTCATGCACCAGTTTATCGTACTCACGATCTTAATGTTTCTGCTTCCGACAGTCTTGTCTCAATTTCTAATCATCTATATTCCCTTCGCGTTTCTCTGAATCCTGATAAATTTCAAATTACGTGGATCCTACCTCGGCGCTTCGGCTTAGAACCTCCCTTCGTATCATTAAATTCTACAATTCTTCCTATCGTTGATAATATCGTTTTCTCTAGCTTCCATTTCGACAACCAACTTTCACTAAAACCTTTCGTTAGAGATAAATTACGCTCAGCTACTTTGATACTCCGCAATCTTTTGCAAGTTCGTAGATTGATCGAAATCCCTTCTTGTATGATTCTCATATCTTCTCTCCTTTTTTCTAGACTCGATTATTGTCTTATTATATTTTCCAACTCAAGTAAATCCACTCTTCTTCCCCTACAACGCATCGTCAACGCAGCTGTCCGAATTATCCTCCGTCTTCGTCGTTTTGATCATGCATCCCATTATCTTGCTCATCTCGATTTGCCTACAATTTATTGTCGTGTTCAAATTCGTCCTCTGCTCGTTGCTTTCCGCCTTGTAACTTATCTTACTCTTCATTTCTCCACCATCCTTTTCTTGATAATTCTCGTCCTATTTACTGTTCCTTGCATTCCTGTAAATCCCTTCATTTACATTTCCCAAACAACTCTACCTCCTTTAAAAATATATATTTTAACGTGGCAAATGCATGCCAGCGCAAGCTTACATGACCACAACAAACCAAAAATGTAAATCATGTGTCGAGGTGTGAACGAAGGGTCTTTGAATTGATAAAGGAGAAGCGCGGCAGTCGTCGAGAAGAAGTTGATCCCAGGAGAGTGGGGCGGCCACAAGGAATAGGATTAACAGCGGAAGACAATTGACAAAGGATATCAGAAACGACTGGAGTGGTTTGAGTGGACACGTTGGAGGTTGATATGTTCTTATGAGAGAGGTCGCGTATAAGTTTGTTGGCACAAAAGCCGCATAGGAGGTCTTCTTTAGACTTACTGCTGTCGCATGCGATTGTAGTCCAGACGCTGCAGTCGTGTGTCGAGCACTGTACTTGTAGTTGAGCACAGTTGGTGTCGGTCGTAGCTGTCTTCTTACGTCATCCCATCAACTTCCTTGTGTGTTTAAACTGTTAGCATTACTACTGATTGAAAAAATAGGTTTTTCTGCGAGCGGAACTGTAATTAGCTCTGTAATTTCTTTTAATATTTAGAGGGGTAAACTCTTAAAATTTCGCGAGAAGAGAGAGCGTTTCTTATTGATCTAGAACTGGATTGATATGGAACTGGATTGATTGTGTGTTTAAGCTGTTAAAATTTTTGTTTTAGATCCTTTGGATCAATTCTTTTATTCTGATCCTTAGGATTTCACTTTTTCCTGGTTGCTGTTCCTCTATCGTGGAATCATCTAATAGCTTTATACGCCAGTTACCTCCCTGCCGTCCTTCATACATCAAATCCGATCCAATATAAACAATTTATAAGCTTGACTTTTTCATTTTTTTGTCAGTGGACTTGTAAGCGTGCAGCCTGTATGCATTTGCCAAAAAGATTTCGAGATCTTGGGGTGAACATAACAAAACATGGGTTAGAATTGCTTGGCTGTCCAATTGGTTTTCTAAACTTCGAAGCGAATTGGGTTCAGCAAAAGATTGACGAATGGCTCTCCTTATTAGTTCGGCTTAAATCAGTAGCACAGAGTGAGAGGCATATAGCATATTCTGCATGCATATTCGGACTACAACATAAATGGAGCTATATTCTAAGAACATGCGAATGTCAAACCGAATGGTTCGAAAAGCTGGTTACGATTATTCAGCACGAACTACTGCCTCAAATTCTAGGCAAAGAGGATATTGATCACACATGGTTTAATGTCTTTTGCCTTTAAGTAGCTAACGGAGACCTAGGAATAATAAATCCTCAAAAAATAGCTAAAATGGAGTGGTCAAGATCAGCCAAAATGTGCAACCTTCTGGACATGAATATAAGAGGATCAACTCTTTACAAAAAGCGAAGAGAAATGACTCGGATGATAACAACAGAAAAATCTGATTTAGAACAGGGTAAATTAACCAACATAATGCCAGAATTAGATCAAAAATCGAAATCCGCTGTAAAGCACGCCTCTATTAATGGGTCTTCCTCTTGGCTCTCTGCTCAAGTAAGCGATGACAGACGATTTTAATTAAATAATTTTGAAATACAAGCGGGAATGGCATGTAGATATGGATGGGACTTGCGCTGTACATCAACATCATGCGTATGCAGAGAAGTTAAATCGACAGCTCACTTACTGTCGTGCAAATGGAAAGGACGGACCATAGTACGACATAATATAATCAGAGATATCTTGATTGACGAAGCCAGTAAAGTATTACGGAATGTAGAATCAGAACCGATGCTCTCAACTGTTCCAGATGAGAGCATCGGAACCCTCCTCCGTTCACACCTTCCTTTATCACATTCAAACACCTCCTCCGTTCACACCTTCTCGACACCTGATTAACAGTCTTGTTTTGTTGTGGTCATGTAAGCGTGCGCTGGCACGCATTTGCCACGTTAAAATAAATCCTTTTTTCCAGATACATTCGAGTTTTCAAACCAAACGACAATACGAGATCCCCGATCAAGTGCCGATTTATCTTGCACTGGACTAACGCACTCACATACTGAGCGGACATTTTCGGATGTCACAATATTTAACCCATTTGCCCAGTATTTCGCAAGTCGAAGTCCTACACAATTATTTGAATACAATGAAAACAGAAAAAAAGAATAAACACATTGAGCGAATTATTGAAATCGAAAAAGGAACCTTTATTCCGTTCGTAATTTCCACCTCATACAGACAAGCAAAGGAGGCAAGTGCTTTCATCAAGAGACTAGCAACTCTCGCTCAGTGAGCGATCCATCCTCCTATGGCAAAAATGTATGTTCGCTGCGACAACGTATAGGTGTAGCGCTAACAAAAGCAAACGCCTGGTGTCCGAAATGAGACCTAAAAAATTATTATTAAACTATCTTTTTTGGGCCACTTGCGGGTTACCTCGACTGTTTGTTTTACTAAAATAAATTTTTCCATTAAAAAAAATTATTCTGTATTTATGTGAACGATTTACCTGGTATCCTGAGTTCAGATTCACTTTTGCCTATGGATGATCTTAAAATTTGAGGAACATTTGCTCGAATTGTTCATGGGCTTGCTCTAACGGCTTGTCTGTCAATGTATCGAAGTGTGTTTGCATGCTTATACGTTCACGTAATGATGGTTTAGAGCCAACACATCGTCTAGATGGTCAGCTACCTAGATCACCTCCGTTCCCACCTTCTCGACACATGATTTGTATTTTTGTTTTTCATTGTTTTCGTGGTCATGTAAGCGTGTGCCGGCACGCATTTGCCACGTTTAAATAAGTCCTTTTTAATAATTATTTATTAATATTTAATTAATTATTAAAATTATTTAATTTTATTTATTATTATTTTTAATCTTAAAATAATATAAAATACAAATACTAGGTTAGTTGATCTGATTTATTAAAATGACAAATTAATCGCAGCTCATCGAATTAATCAGTAACAAGTTGTCTATATAATGTTATATACCAGGTTTCGTCAACGGAAGTCCTGTGGCCACCTGGTGGGTCCTGAAATCTTCAGGGGGTATATACAATTTTGTAAGAGTTGGGGGGCCACAGAGTTTTCTAGGGGCCACGGAGTTTTCGACGAGCGCACACCTAGTCGAATTAGGTCCGCTGTGAAGTATGACTTAAACAGAATAGATGACAAAAATTAAGTAAACGATGACTGTTCACAAGTCGATTTCCTGTTTGTACACGCAAAATCGATTGTACACACAAAACTTTCATATTTTAAGTTCTGTTCTATATCTCAATTATTGTTTATATGTCTATAATTGTACTGATTCAAACATTATAAGCGAAAATAACAAGAAATGGAATACACAAAAAGAAAATGTCGGAAATATTCTGAGAATGTTTGGAATTTGGATTCATGCCATATTCAGTCAACTTAACACAACCAATGTGCCTGATATGTCACGCCACTTTATTGAACGAAAGCCTACGCCCATCAAAACTAAAGAAGCATTTACAGATGAAACATCCGGAAGAGTCCACGAAGACCATGTATTACTTCAAAGCAAAACGCGACGCATTTTTATCCCGCGGCAATCTGGATAAATTATTTTTATCAGCTCAACGTAAAACCGATACGTGGTTGATTATTTATTACGAAATAGCGGAAATAATGGCAAGTCAGGATTGACCCATTCAATTGGAGAATAGGTGATCGCTCCTGCGGTTGATAAGGTGATTGCAGGAATGATTAATCTGGACCCCACTTCGATTCTCAAGTCTATAGCGTTCAGTCCTTCCACAATTTCTTGCAGAATTGATGAAATCAGCGGGCATATGGAAGCGCAATTAGTTCAAAAACTTGTAACTAGACCATTTTCTCTCCAGCTTGATGAGTCAACATTCCAGAATAGTACGATTTCTTGATAAAAATAAATGTTTGGAAGAATTTCTTTTTGCACGATTAGTTACGCACAATTATAAAGGCGAAACGCTCTTCAAGATGGTGATGATTATTTGTCCGAAACTGATATCCCACTCTCGAATATAGTCGCATGCTCGACTGATGGAGCTCCGGCAATGATTGGACGGCATAACGGTTTTATCGCCCATTTATAACGCGCTGTACCGTCGGTTATATGCATACACTGCATTATTCATCAGCATCATCTGGCAGCAAAAACACTGAACGAGCGACTACATGAGTCGATGAATACGCTAATACTAACGATCAACCACATAAAGTCGAATGCACTATGTGAGCGTCCTTTAAAGGAAATTTGTAAAGACGACGAAGAGTCATATAATCAATTACTGTTTCATATCGAAGTCCGATGGCTTTCAAGGGGGAATTGTTTACGCAGAGTTGTCGAACTTTGAGATTATATAAAATCATTCTTTGCACAACACGAATTAGGAAGTGAATTTTGTAAAGTCAAAAAGGACATTTACTTTATAATAATACAAATTTATTTAATGTGGCAAATGCGTACAAGCTGTACGCTTACAAGTCCACAAACAAAAATGAAAAAGTCAAGCGGATAAATTGTTAAAATGGGATCGGATTTGTCGTTTGAAGCACTGCAGGTAAGTTGATTGGCGTATATGAATGGGCAGATGATTCCACGATAGAGGAGCAACCACCAGGAAGGAGCGGAGTCCAAAGGAGGTAGAGTAGTTTGGGACATGTAAAAGAATGGAATTACAGGAACGCAAGGAACAGTAAACAGGACGAGAATTATCAAGAAAAGGAAGGTTGAGAAATGAAGGGGTATGCAAAGTTACAAGGCGGAAAGCAACGATAAGAAGACGAATTTGAACACGACAATAAATTGTAGGCAAATCGAGAGAAGCAAGACAATGGGATGCATGATCAAAACAACGAAGACGGAGGAGAATTCGGACAGCTGCGTTGACGATGCGTTGTAGGGGAAGAAGAGTGGATTTAGGTGAGTTGGAAAATAGACTAAGACAATAATCGAGTCTAGAAAAAAGGAGAGATGATATGAGAGTCATACAAGAAGGGAAATCGATCAATCTACGAACTTGACGGAGGTTGCGGAGTATCAAGGTAGATGAGCGTACTTTATCTCTAACGAAAGGTTTAAGTGAAAGTCGGTTGTCAAAATGGAAGCCTAGGAAAACGAGATTATCAACGATAGGAAGAATTGTAGAATTTAATGATACGGAGGGAGGTTCGAAGCCGAGGCGTCGAGGTAGGATCCACATAATTTTGGATTTATCAGGATTCAGAGAAAGGCGAAGGGAAGAAAGATGATTGGAAATTGAGACAAGACAGTCCGAAGCGGAGACACTAAGATCGTCAATACGATAAACAGGTGCGTGAGCATAGATGAGAATGTCATCAGCATATTGCATAACATGGAAGTTAAATTTATGAGAAATCGAAGACAAATCACGAAGAAGAAGAGAGAAAAGTATAGGGCCTAATATGGAGCCTTGTGGAACACCGGACGGAATGGACAAAGGATGGGAGAGAGAAGAGTTAGAATATACGCGAAATGTACGGTTTGATAGATATGAAGAAAACCATGATACAGTGGGTAAAGAGAAGCCATAATCATGACGAAGGCGATGGAGAAGAATCGAGTGATCGACGATGTCAAAAGCAGATTATAGATCAAGATAAACTATGACACTACATAATTTATGATCGCGCGATATGAGTAAGTCGTTATAAATTTTAAGACATGCAATTTCGGTAGAGTAATTAGAGCGAAAAGCGGCTTGGAAGGGAGGAAATAAGTTAGAGGAATAGATATATGTATTAACTTGCTTAAGAACGAGACGCTCAAGGAGTTTAGAGAGGGTTGGGAGAAGTGAAATAGGACGGTACGAAGATGGTAGTGAGGAGTCGAGAGATTGCTTTTTGATGAGAGGACGAACAGTGGCGCATTTTCAGATGGAAGGAAATGTACGGCTACGGATGGACGAGTTGAACAATGTGGTTAGGAAGGGTAAGATAAAGGAGCAGATATTTTTAAGCAAGTGAGTTGGAATTGGGTCAGAAGGAGAAGTTTTATTAGGTAATGACAGCAGAAACGAAGAAACTTCATCAGACGAAACGGGAAGAAGGTGCAATAGTTCTGGGAGAGAAGTATTTAAAGAGAGGAGTGGGTACAAGGGGACTATGGATAATAGGGAAAGTAAATTAGATAGCTTAGTTTGTAGATAAGAACAAAATTTATCAGGATCTATATTACAAGGGGTAGATGATCGTGAAAGAATTGAGTTCAAGATTTTCCAATTAGATTAAGAGTTGGAAGATGACTCGAGTTGATTTCGACAAAAGAGAGTACGTTTAGTACGTATAAGGATGAGATGTGAACGGCGTTGAGAAAAGTAGGAATCACGAAGATTTGGAGAGAGTGAGTTGGAAGAACGTTTAAGAAAGCGTTTATACATACGAAAAGAGTGACGGAGTCGACGCTTAGAAAGACTACAGTCAGAATCGAACCAGGGAGCACGACGCAATCGCTGGGAACGTCGAAGTCGACTAGGCAGAAGGTTATTGAGGATCGACGTAAGTTCAGAATCAAACAGAATGCAGAGGTCATCGGGAGAGAGATAGTTAAGAGGAAGTGAAAAGAGTGAAGAATTGAGTAAGGCTGTGCAGAGAACAGGGATATCGAGAAGTTTCCAGGGTCGACTTGGTGTAGATAAAGGTAAAGGCGGAGAAGGAGGATGGGGACGAGTAAGAGTAAGAGTGACAAGGAAATGATCGGACAAACCAGGATCAGTAATTGACAAGAAGATATAGTCATTGAAGCAGTTAGGAACAGCAATGGTGTCGAGAGCACCGCCGAGAATATGAGTTGGGCTTGTTGAAAGTAATTGATAGTTAAAATCAGAAAAAAGATTAGTTAAAGTGATAGAGTCAGAGTCAGACGGGCGATCAAGACGAATGTTAAAGTCACCGAGAACAAAAGAAGGAGTATAAGACAATGAACAGTGAGACATTAGATCTGCAAGGTCGTTAAAGAAGATATGTGACGGGGTAACTGAACCTGGACGGTATACAATCACAAGTTCCAGAGGAAAAGGCGTTGATAAGCTGCATATGAGTAATTCGAACGAAGTGTAACAAATGTTAACGTTGATTTTACGTAAAGACATTGGGTGACGAGCAATGGCAACAATACCGCCATGGTTAGACGCAGTAGATGTATGAGATGTAATTTGACGAGCTGATTCAACTAGAGAACAACCAGAGCGACATAGACGACGAATAGCAAGATCGTCTGAGTCAGAGTGCCAGGATTCGGTAATGCAGAGAATATCGATAGATAATTGATCGAAGATATCGAGAAGCATATCAGCTTTATGAAGAATGGAGCGAGTATTGAATAGACTAAGACGAAAAGTATGCTTAGGAGCGAGATCGACTAGCGAAGAAGACAAGGGGGAGAGATGGGACGCCATCGAATTTTTGGCCTTGTGTGAAGAACGTGAAAATTTCCGTTGATTTTACGTATAGTTAAGGATGACTCGCCGTTTGTTTCACGTCGATGTTTCTCAATGCGAGCTAACTTGAGCTGGGCAATATCATAAGTAGAGCGGTCAGGAAAGATACGACAAGTAGATGAAATGGTAAGAAGTTCAAAACGTTGGGAGAGTACCGAAAAGGCATGTGAACTATGCCGGAAAACGATTTTTAGGAGTGAACTACTGATATGATTGGATTTAGTGGATTTGTTTAAACGAATAAAGGATACAAGAGCGATATTATTGAAGAGTGATGAGTTATCATCAGGAAGAATGGTTGCTAGGATAGACCTGAAAGCAGATACATCATCATTGAGGCGAGATTGTGGAGAAGCAGATTCGGAAAGCTTTGAGTTTTATATGATTATACAGCGATCGCGCGAAGGAAAACGATTTCGTGGAAGTGGTGGACGGACAGAGCTGGTAGGAGTCGAGGTAGATGAGCAGATAGAAGTGGAAATGACAGGGGTGCTTGATAAAGAATTAATATTGGTTGGAGCAAGTGTGACAGGAGCGGGGTGTTGAATCGGTTGATCAGAGATATGACTGGATATGATTTTAAATGAAGGATCTAAATCATTTGGAAGTGTTACGTTGGAGGTAGAGTAAGGAGAATTAAAATAGGTTGGGGCATGAGTGACAGGAATGGAGTGTTGAATCAGTTGATCGGAAATGTTACTGGAAATGATTTTGATGGAAGGGTGTAAATTATTGAGAGGTGATACAGGAGAGGTCGAGTAAGGAGTACGTGAGGAGAATAAAGAAGTTTGAGATTTATTTAGATTGGGGTAGGAATAGGAAAGAGGAGGTACGAGATGAAAAGCTTTACCGTTAGCATTGTTAGAATGAGAAAGATTAATGGAAGTTTGGTACGTAGTTGAACGAGGAGTGTGTGAGAGAGTAGGTTTAATAATGGGATTATATGATTCGAAGTCAGGTGTTGATGCAAGGGAAACTTCTAAAACAGCATTGGTCTGAGTGGTCGTGTGTGATACAGGAGTAGATGAGCAGGATAACAGTAGTAGTCGTACTGATGTACAAAAACCGCATGTGAAATGTTTACGTTTATACACCGAGTGGTCGGATATTTTAACACGAACAATTGTCCATACATTACAATCTTTAGAATCGCATCCAACTTCAAAGCTGGTATAACCATCATTGCATTCCGATGTGGAAGATTCTTGATCAGGAACAGGGATCTGAGATCGCGCTTTTTTAGGCATGACCTTTTATTGATAGATTGAGCTCAATCCGCGAGCGTAGCGAGCGGAACTGACAGGAATAATCTGGAACTGACAGGAATAATCTGGAACTGACAGGAATAATCTGGAACTGACAGGAATAATCTGGAACTGACAGGAATAATCTGGAACTGACAGGAATAATCTGGAACTGACAGGAATAATCTGGAACTGACAGGAATAATCTGGAATGTATTTACTTTAGATCTCAAACTTTTCAAGTTATGAGTGATATATTCAAAAAGCTCAACATTTCTGTTGAGAAACTCTAAGGTAAATGTGCCGATCTCATATCGTCAAAGGAAACTATCGTCGCATTCATATCTAAACTCACTTTGCATAAGCAAAATTTGGCGCGAAAGATATTTGCTAATTTACCCACGCTTGGTATCGTATCAAACAAAATAACCAACGATGACATCCTCATTTACACATCATATTTTACAAATTTCATATTACATATGAAAAAAGGTTTGCGGAGTTATTAGACATGAAAATACCAGATTGGGTCATGAATCCATTTGACTGCATACAACATAAACAAACAATTAAAGTTCAGAACGAGATGGTCAATCTTCAGCATGACGTGTCAATGCGAAACAAATTTCCTAAGCTTAGTCGACGCGCCTGGTTCTGCCACAATATTATGGAACATTACCCTATTCTTCGATCGAAGCTATACATGTACATGCTCCCATTCCCAACTACTTATCTTGTTGAAGCGGAATTTAGCAAGCTTTTGTCGCTGTGGACAAAATATCGAAACCACCTCAATATAGAGAAACGTAGAGATCTACGCATGAGCCTGTCAACAATGACTGTAGACATGGCAAAACTTGCGTCAAAGCACCAATTTTAGGGATCGCATTGGCTTGATATTATATGCTTTGGATTAATAGACATTTTTCTGTTCTTGTTAGTCTCTTAATTTGCATATTTGAATTTTATTTATAATTTGCTTAAGTGAAAATATTTTTTTCGTAAAAACGAAATTTGAGGGGCCACAGCTATCTGGCTTTATGAAAAGTGGGCCACGGCGAAAAAAGGTTGACGAACCCCGTTATATACAATTAAGCCTGTTTTTTGTAATTTACGTTCACGTAAATTGGCATCATAAAACAACATTGTCATTACGAAATGAAGTTGATGACCAGTATCTGCAGTCCGCCAGCTGTGGAGCTTCTGTGGAGTCTATCTCGCATGTAAATATAAAGGATAAGATTATTTTAAATTAAAGCAATTCACTGTGCAATTCAGTTTCTGTATCCGTGGTACAGTAATACCATAATCAAATAGATTATGGAAAGACGGAAACGATGACAGAAAAATCATCTGACCAGACCTATCTCTATATTCCAGCTATCAGTCAGTGCAGGATCTAGTTTTTGACATTGATCCGGCAGTTACCACATCTGATAATTCAGCAACTGAATAGCGCCACAACAACTTAAATCGATTCAAAATACTAATATTTCATTTCTCGAAACAAGGATCTATATAGTGTTCTCATCTCCATCGACTTCTCCTCTGCCTTCGACATTGTCGACCACTCCGTCCTCCTTTCTCGCCTTCGTTATGATTACGACTTTTCTTCCAAATCCGTAGCATGGTTTGCCTCATATCTATATGATCGTTCCTTTCGCGTCTGTTCTAATTCATCATCCTCCCCTCCCATCCCTATTTTTTGCGGGGTCACCCAAGGTTCAGCCTGGCACGCAATTGTCACGTTAAAATAAATCTTTTTTTAACGTCAGGAACGTTTAGATCGATCAAAAAGTGTCATCTTTGCGAATATACCTGATCCATATCCATTAATATTCAACACCGCTTAGATTATGATTTGTTAAATGTAAGAAAAGTGTTATCACAAGTTCTTGCAAATGCCTCAAAGGATGTAATTTCTAATGCAAAAGTAGTCTCTTTTTTCGTGTAGTCAAAAATAGCGAAAATACCAGCACGCCCTCCAGATTACTTAAGGCTATCTTTGCGCACGAATCTACGTCTAGCATAGCCCTACAGATTATTTCGTTTAAGGGTTAGCCCACTCCAGATATTGAAAGATTTGACATATGATTAACGCCAGCGCTTGAAAATTGTTAAGCAACAATCTAATCAACGAACCAAAGCAGTGGAGAAAAATCTCACAATTCAGAATTTTCAAGTAGTGCGGCCAACTCGTATTCACTGGGTTCCATTAGAACAAGCGTGAAACTGGGTTGTTTTGCCGCCTTATCAGCGACCTACCAATCCGTTTCTAATTTTACAGTAGCCCAACTCTTAAAGTTGGCTACTGATTCGCCTACGTCGTGGCATCTTAACCAGATGCACGAACCGGAGATATGTGTGGGTTCTTCGAACCCATTCACATACACGGTGCAAGAGTTCCAAAAGCAGTTGATACACTGCTTGGAACAATCCTGTTCTTGATAACAATCAAGCAGACTCTGCATTTACTTTGCCGGGTGCAAATGTAGAACCTTACGCTTATATACTGATTTTGGATACCCAAGAAAGAATTCAATTAGATTTCGAGTACTGGGAACAAGAAGCAGTATATAGGGCTCAACAGCGAAGGAAACATAACGTGTTTCCAACGCAATCTCGAAGGGCAGCTCAAGATTTACTTCTTGACTGGGCTATTGATACCTTCGAGCGGCAGAGCAGTAGGGGTATTGAGCATCATAGAAGTCAACTCCCTATAGCTCATTTCCATGCTGAAACCGTCAGGAATCTGATCCATCACTCCACAGGTAGAGACCCTGAAATGATGCATGCAATATTCTCGGTGATACCGGATTTATTTCGGCCACTAATTAGAGAAATTGTTGATCAGATATCAGGAGAGGACGAGTATGCAGTTCTACAACGGAATCTCATACTATTAATAAAAGGACAACTAACAGCTAACGAGTATCTTGACATACTTAGTCAGCAAGCGCCTACATCAATCGTCATTTCTCTCACCAAGCAGAAGAGAGAAAATCAGGAGACCTAGGACTGAACCTTTTGTGACCCCGCAAAAAATAGGGATGGGAGGATGATGAATTAGAACAGACGCGATAAGAACGGTCGGATAGATATGAAGCAAACCCTGCTACGGAGGAGGAAGAAAAGCCGTAATCATAACGAAGGCGAGAAAGGAGGACGGAGTGGTCGACAATTTCGAATGCGGACGAGAGATCGAGGAAGATGAGAACACTATCTAGAGCCTTGTCTCGAGAAATGAGTAAGTCGTTGTAAACTTTCATGTATACGATTTCTGTCGAGTGATTAAAGCGGATTGGAAAGGAGGATACAGTTTGGATGAGGATAGATAAGCGTTGATCTGTATTAAGATGAGGCATTCTAAGAGTATAGAAAGAGTAGGGAGTAATGAAATGGGGCGATAGCTAGAAGGAAGGGAGGGGTCGACTAATTGTTTCTTAAGGAGGGGACGAACGATAGCGGATTTCCAGTGTGAAGGGAAGATACGACTGCGGATGGACGAGTTAAACAAAGGTTGTGAGAAAAGGGGATATCGATGAGCATATGGATTTTAATATGTGAGTAGGCAGGGGATCGGCAGGTGAGTTTTAGCTGGGCAAGGACATGAGGACAGATGATACTTCTGTAGGTGAGACAGGGAGAAGATGAAAGAGTTCCGGAAGGATGAGATTAGACTGGGCAGAGTGGGATAGGATGGAGACCGGGGTGTGAGAGAGCAACGTGGATACTTTAGTCTGGAGAAATGACGAATAATCATTGGCATTGATGTTGCACGGCGAAGAGGAGCGAGCAAGGATTGAGTTAAAAGTATGGCATAAAGTCTTATAGTTGGATGAAGTAATGGTTTTATGCTGTTAGCAGGAGTTGCATTTGGTACGTAGTAGGTTGAAATGAGACCGGCGAAGAGCAAGATAGGAATCACGGAAAGACGGAGTGATCGAGCGGAAATCACGTCTGAGAGAGCGGTGATAGACTCGAAAAGCATGGCGGAGTCGACGCTTTGAGAGTAGGCATTGAATGTCAAACCATGGGGCACTGTGCAAGCGACGGTGTGGGTGAGACTTGAAGGGCAAGAGAATATCGAGAGTGGTTGTGAGAAGATAGAGACTGTTTATGTGAAGCAGAGCGCAGAATGGGTAGGTTAAGATTTCTATAAGGGTGACGTAGGATTGTAGGTGTGTGAGGAGGGGTGTGGTTGTGAGTGAGATCTAGGATGATAAGAAAGTGATCGGATAGACCAGGATTAGAGATGGACAGTAAGGTGTAGGCAGCAAAATGATCGGGGACAGCGATGATGTCGAGTGCCCCACCAAGTATATGTGGGGAGGGGCAGTGGAGATTAGTTTGTAATTGTAGTTGGCTAGAATGTTGATGAACCGGATGGAATCCGTGGAAAAGGTGAGGTCTAGGCGGATATTGATGTCGCCTAGAACGAATGAAGGGATTGAGGACAAAGAACAATGAGAAAAGAGGTCAGAGAGTTCGGTAAAAAATAAGGCTGTAGGAGCTGATGAACCAGGACGGTATACAATGGCGAGATCTAGAGTGATCGGGTTAGAATAACGACAAGTGAGCAATTCAAAAGAGCAAGGACTGAAAGGGGGATTAATTTTGCGAAGAGACGCGGGGTGACGCGCGAATGCGACGATGCCGCCATGATTAGAGAATTTAGAAGGGCATGAGCTGAGAAAGCGGGAGGATTCGACAACGGAGCAACCGGCAGAGAGCAAACGGCGAATGGAAAGGTCGTCGGAATCTGAGTGCCAGGATTCGGTGAGGCAGAAGAGATCGATGGATTGCTTGGTGAATAGGTTGAGGATAAGATCGGATTTATTGAGAATAGATCTAGTGTTGAGGAGACGAGGCGGAAGCCGAGTGTTGTAGCGAAAGAGTCTAGTGGAGAAGACACATAG
The DNA here is from genome assembly GCA_012934845.2 of Pomphorhynchus laevis. Lineage (NCBI taxonomy): Eukaryota > Metazoa > Acanthocephala > Palaeacanthocephala > Echinorhynchida > Pomphorhynchidae > Pomphorhynchus > Pomphorhynchus laevis. Next base: position 61,107 of record WNNJ02001682.1, read on the forward strand.
GAGAGATGGAGCGCCATCGAATTTTTGGACGGGTGTGGACAACTTGAAAATTTCCGTCTATGTTTCGAATGGAGAGTGATGTTTCGCCGTTTTCCTAGCGACGGCGTTTTTCGATACGGGCTGAAGAGATTTGAGCGATTTCAGAAGGGGCGCGATCGGGGAAAATTCGAGTGGTTGAAAATGACATGAGTTTGAATTGTTGAGAGAGCACAGAAGACTCGTGAGAGCGATGCTTGAAAACAATTTATAGTAGAGGGGGCTGGGAAGGATTAGGTTGAGAAGATTTGTTTAGATGGATGAATGCGACAGGAGAAACGTCCTTGAAAAAGGATGGTTTATCCACAGGAACAATAGTCGAGAGGATGGTTCTGAAGGCCGAAACATCGTGGTTCAGACGTGCTTGTGGATATAAGGGGATTGGAAGGCGTGATATTAGTGACAATGACGCAACGATCGCGAGAAGGATAGCACTTCCGTAAAGAAGGACGACTGACGTGAGTAGGTGAGATCACGATAGAAGAGCTGGCAGTTGATGATTTGGATTGATATGGTTTGACGACGGGAGACATAGAGGATAATGATAATAAAGAGGGTGGCAAGCGATGTGAGGAAAGGTTATGAGTGGAAGGATAGTGGAGGTTGGTGGAGGTGATTTTGATTGATGGATGCAAGTTATTGAGAAATGAGACGGGAAGGACGGTACGTGGGGTGTCGGGGAGTGAAAATGAAATGGAATGGGAAGTGTATATAGTGGCAGGGTCGGTGGGTGGAGAAAGGACATTAGAAACGACGGTGGTAGTTTGAGTTGACGTGTTGGATGTTGATATGTGCTTATTGGAAAGGTTGCAGATTAGTTTGTTGGCACAAAAACCACATACGAAGTCTTCTTTAGCCTTATTCTTGTCGCAGGCGATTGTTGTCCAGACGCTGCGGTCGTGTACCGAGCACTGTACTTGCAGTTGTCCATTGTTGGTGTCGGTCTTAGTTGTTTTCTTACGTCCTCCCATAAACTTGTAAGAATGTATTTCAATCAATTTTTCAACCGATGGTTGTCGTCTATGGTTGTCGTCGATAGTTGTCGTCGATGGTTGTCGTCGATGGTTGTCGTCGATGGTTGTCGTCGATGGTTGTCGTCGATGGTTGTCGTCGATGGTTGTCGTCGATGGTTGTCGTCGATGGTTGTCGTCGATGGTTGTCGTCGATGGTTGTCGTCGATGGTTGTCGTCGATGGTTGTCGTCGATGGTTGTCGTCGATGGTTGTCGTCGATGGTTGTCGTCGATGCTTGTGTGTAAAATTGTTCTGTTTGATTACATTGCAGATCAATTCAATCAGTTGCAATGGCAAATTTAACAGCATAAATACACAAGGACGTTATTGAGAGGAAGTAAGAAGACAGCTACGACCGACACCAACTGTGCTCAACTACATGTACAGTGCTCGACACATGACAGCAGCGTCTAGACAACAATTGCTTGCGATAACAATTAGTCTAAAGAAGACTTCCTATGTGGCTTTTGTGCCACCAGACTCATACGCAACCTCACCCATAAGAACATATCAACCTACAACGTGTGCACTTAGAGCACCCCAGTCGAATCTGATATCCTTTGTCAACCCACTGATCCTGTCACCACATGCACTTCTAATCCTATGCCATCATCACTCCCCGACACCCCCGTCCCGTCCCTTCTATCTCGTTTCTCAATAACCTATATCCATCAATCAAAATCATTTTCACAACCTACACGATCCTTCCACTAATAACCTTTACTCAAATCGCTTGCCAATCTCTATATTATCCCTATCTTCTTTGTCTCCCTTTGTCGAAATATCATGAACTCCCAGCTCTCATATCGTGATCTCACCTACTTACGTCTCTCGTCCTAGTTCACGGAAACGCTTTCCTTCTTCCAATAGTTGCGTAATCGTCACTAATATCACTCCTTCCACCTCCTTATCTCCACAAGCACGTCTCGATCAAGATGTTTCCGCATTCAGATCCATCTTATCGTTTCTTGTTCCTGAGGATAAACCATCATTTTTTAACGGCATATCTCTTGTCACATTCATCCGCTTAAACAAATCTACTCAATCTAATCTTTCTCAGTCCCATCCCTTGAAAATTGTAATCAAGCATCGCTTTCACGCACCCTCTGTCCTACTCAACGATTTAAACTCACCTCTTCTTCAGCCACTCGTATTTTCCCCGATCGCACCCATTTCCTCTACATCCGAAACATCGACGGAAACTTTTAAGTTGTCCGCATCCGCCCAAAAATTCGATGGTGCTTAATATCACCTACGTGTCTTCTCCGCAAGCCCCTATCCCAACCACACACGGTTTACGCCTCGGCCTCCTCAACACTATATTCATTCTACATAAATCCGACCTCATCCTAAATAAAATTTTGGTTTCTAATAAACATACACAAATTACAATCAAACAATCTAGTGCAGCAAATTGGAAATCTATCGAAATGAAAATTGTTCTTCGAAAATATACCAACGAGATTCTATACACAAACAACAATTACAAACATCTTGAACGAATAACATACAGTGCAATCATTAAATCACCATGACAGAACAGTCTGCGAATAAGCGATGCTGCCCTTGTAATGGTCAAACAGCTGTTTGTAAGGGATGTGTGTGCGTTCGAAATAATAAGCAATGCATTAATTGTTGTGCACAACGATGCTCAAATCGAGAACGATTGATTCCATCCAATCAATATAACGACAAACATACAGCAAAATTCTCAACACAATATTCGAACAACGATGAACTGGGAATGACAGTAAACGCCGTGGAGACTATCGCCATCGAAATGAAGTGTACTACGGATAATTGCAACGTGTATTCAATAGTAATCCTTCCGAGAAGGCTTTCTAGAGATTCACTGGCCCAAGATTACCTCTGTGGATTTTGTGCAGGCAAAGCAATCAACGAAACCCGAATTGAAATAACTAAACTTAAAAGCCAATTAATATCAAATGATTCAAATAGTTGCTGGACAAACAAAGAGCGTATACATAGAATAGTAAATGAGTCTATCAACTCCTCCCTCGACCGTTGCATCAATAAGCAGGTATCTCATGCTGTTTGTTCTTTTCAACGCACATCAGAGGTAGATAAATCTTATTTTAAATTAGCAAACTCTCTTGATAGGGAAAGCGCTATGGCCTCACATCTGATAGTTCGTAATTTACCCGTTTCTGAAAGCGAGCAACAAGTTATATTGAATCTCTTTGAGGAAATCGGCCAGCCCCCTTCCCAGAGGGGGCTGGAAAGGATTAGGTTGAGAAGATTTGTTTAGATGGATGAATGCGACAGGAGAAACGTCCTTGAAAAAGGATGGTTTATCCACAGGAACAATAGACGAGAGGATGGTTCTGAAGGCGGAAACATCGTGGTCCAGAAGTGCTTGTGGAGATAAGGGGTTGGAAGGCGTGATATTAGTGACAATGACGCAACGATCGCGAGAAGGATAGCACTTTCGTAAAGAAGGACGACTGACGTGAGTAGGTGAGATCACGATAGAAGAGCTGGCAGTTGATGATTTGGATGGATATGGTTTGACGACGGGAGACATAGAGGATAATGATAATAAAGAGGGTGGCAAGCGATGTGAGGAAAGGTTATGAGTGGAAGGATAGTGGAGGTTGGTGGAGGTGATTTTGATTGATGGATGCAAGTTATTGAGAAATGAGACGGGAAGGACGGTACGTGGGGTGTCGGGGAGTGAAAATGACATGGAATGGGAAGTGTATATAGTGGCAGGGTCGGTGGGTGGAGAAAGGACATTAGAAACGACGGGGGTAGTTTGAGTTGACGTGTTGGATGTTGATATGTGCTTATTGGAAAGGTTGCAGATTAGTTTGTTGGCACAAAAACCACATACGAAGTCTTCTTTAAACTTATCCTCGTCGCAGGTGATTGTTGTCCAGACGCTGCAGTCGTGTATCGAGCGCTGTACTTGCAGTTGTCCATTGTTGGTGTCGGTCTTAGTTGTTTTCTTACGTCCTCCCATTAATTCTAAAAATTCTGTAAGAGGAGCGAGCGGAACTGGATTGATCTGGAATATGTGTTTAAGCTGTTAAAATATTTTTGTCACATTCCTTTTTTTACATTCAAAGACCTTCTCCGTTCACACCTTCTCGACATATGATTTACATTATTGTTTTGTTGTGGTCATGTAACCGTGCGCTGGCACGCATTTGCCACGTTAAAATAAATCTTTTTTTTATCGTATCAGTGATCACTTGGAACAGAATTCATTATTTTCTGACAGACAAGATGGCTTTAGAAAGAGCCGTTCCACAATTACAAATCTTTTCTTGCTACACATGATGAGTGGTCACCAATTATATACACAGGTACTGACGTTGATGCTTTGTTTTTCGATTTTTCGAATGCATTAAATTGTGTACATCACAACATCTTAATTTTGAAAATGCATTCACTCAAAATTGACCCACTGCTAGTCTCTTGGATTCGTGATTTATATTGAATTGCTTTCTGCAAGTTTCTGTAAATGGAGTATTCTCTAAATGGGCTGGATATGATGTAGGAGTCCCATAATAGGATGTACTTGGTCGTCTTCTGTTCTGTATATATGACAATGATCTGTCTAATCTTTTAGTTGCCTAATCCTTTTGCTTTTCGCGTACGACCTTAAAATATGTAGATCAATTCGTTCCTCTCAGATTCATGTGTCCTCCTATCAGATATTGACATCATGGAAAAGTGAACTCACGACAATTAAATCAGCTAACTGAGTCTAAGATACATGTGTCCTCCTATCAGATATTGACATCATGGAAAAGTGAACTCACGACAATTAAATCAGCTAACTGAGTCTACGTATTTAATATAATTATAAAATAAACAAAACATAATGAGTTTCTTAGTTAATGAGTAACTTTAATTGATTAAAGTTACTTACATTCCAGATTATTCCTGTCAGTTCCAGATTATTCCTGTCAGTTCCAGATTATTCCTGTCAGTTCCAGATTATTCCTGTCAGTTCCAGATTATTCCTGTCAGTTCCAGATTATTCCTGTCAGTTCCAGATTATTCCTGTCAGTTCCAGATTATTCCTGTCAGTTCCAGATTATTCCTGTCAGTTCCAGATTATTCCTGTCAGTTCCGCTCGCTACGCTCGCGGATTGAGCTCAATTTATCGATAAAAGGTCATGCCTAAAAAAGTGCGATCTCAGATCCCTGTATTTGTATCACAAATCCCTGGATTTGCTATCGCTCTGGCGATTAATACATGTATTTGTTCTGAGTCACCGGAATTCTTCAGATTTGCGTGGGTACAAGTTTACTCTTAGACATCACATACTCACCAGCTCAAAAACTATACAATATTCCCAGCGAATTACCTCTCAATGAAATAGTCTAGATGACACGATAATCAATTCGCATACTCTACATGAATTTAAGCAATGCTTGTGGGAGGCCATGAATGATTAATTGATTTTGTACTATTCTTTTATCTTTTAGTGTTTGTGATGCAACTTTGATCTTTTGCTCGTTTTGTTTCTAATATTAATAATAATTTAATCTAATTGAAAATCAATTAACAGCAAAAACTGGGTATGGTTTTGCTTGGTATGGCTTACAATTCAATACAATTTGCTCATCACTGTTTTGTTGTGGCGTAGTATATCCACCGATAAGTAACATTAAATTAAGTATAGAGAAAGTAAAAGAAGTATAGTGCACGTATGGAGTCCGCTGGTTATCAATTTATACCGGCAGTAGTAGAGACGTATGGGGGCTGGAACGACCAAGGCGAACGTCTCATGCGATCGATAGCAAGACAGATATCCGCCACAACTGGGATCGAATATCATAAAACGGTAGATCACCTATCCCAAAGAGCATCGTTGGCCATCATGCGTGGAAATGCTCGGGCAATCTTAGCGTCGTGGAATGGACGCAACCACCCACTATATGATGCCCCACAGACGATAATGGAAACACCGAAGCGTCGTATGTTCAATACTGAACCATACAATGATATCGCTGGTATATTAACTCGACTATCATCAGTCGAAAGCGAATCATGTGGGGTTCCGTTGCAAGCATTGGACGCGCCAACCGAATCAGCTGCAAATACGGCAAAGGAGACAAGCCAGGTAGACGCCTGCGGGGAGGATGTGACGAGCTTGGACACAAGCCGCTCGTGGCGGAACTGAAGAGTTTGTGAAGAGCTCACACTAAATAATTTATATTATATCTTGTTGACCTGAATTGTATCAATTAATTATTTGTTTTATCATCTGTATATAATTAATTTGTTATTTCAAATAGTTTCAACTGTTGCGAAATTAACCGTAACTTAACGCCACAATCAAAAATTTACACAATCAAATGCATCTTTAGACAATATTTTTACATGTGAAAAATATTATCAAACAGGAGTACTATCAATCAGAGCCTGAAGATCTTCCACGAAGGCTTCGCATTCCGAGATAATGTTGGAAGCATACGCACACACAACAGTTATCCCCTTTCCCTCTTCGACTTAAAGCCTCAGAAACGCCAGCCTTTCGTTCACTGGGTTAAACCTCTCTATCAAGAACGAAATTTTGTTAAGTTACCTCAATTAGTTAATAGCTTACCTCAATTTTATTCGAATTATGTGGTTCAACTCAGTGTCGAGTAATCGTGATTTGCTGTTTCGACAGACCAGACCGTGCAAGACCGATGTGTCGCTGGTATTTCCGCATCCACATGTGAATTCACCGCTAAATTTGATAAAGAGTCGTAGGGCCATGGCGATTGCGAAGGATACGTCGTCCAATCTGGTGCCAACCGCCGAGATTGGAAGCGCCGTCAGGAAAGCTATAGAGTCCCTGCCTACCGCTCCGAGCAGTCTAGCTCGACATTTAGCAGAATCGGCTTCCAACAAGAGTGAACTACTAGCGATCATCTGCATGGGACGAGACTAACGTTTTTTTAATTTTCCGTTGGCAACACTTCCCCGCACACAGCCGCCTATCTGCGCACTTAATTTTGGAAATCCGAGCAGTCCACTCCACTGGTTGCTTCAAGGTTTGGTCCCACCAATGCCTTTACGAGAACCGACGTGCCTGTAATTGAGGACAAATATGCCGGCAGTGATATCACTTCACTACGATATAGACCTAAGCCACCAATGTCAATCGGCAAAGTTGCTTGTCGTCATGTCTTTTCATCCAGATATAAATTCAATATGTCAGCCATAGCCGACTTTAGCCTTTTGTCGTAATGCTTTAATGACGGGCAGGAAGAACAAGAAGCACAGCGTAGCAGTTGATTATTTATTATTATTTTTAATCTATAAATAATATAAAATACGAAGGCTATGTTAGTTGATCTGTTCTGATTTATTAAAATGACAACGCTTTCGCCGCTCATCGGATTCATCAGTAACAAGTTGTCTATATAATGTTATATACAATAAGGCCTGATTTTTAATTTCATTGAATTGAAAATAAATTAATAGCAGAAACTGGGTATGGCTTACAATTCAATACAATTTGCTCATTAAAAAATGAGCAAATTGTAGTAGCGTGTGTATCCACCGAGAAGTTACATTAAATTAATTTTTTATTTCAAAACGTTTTTACTGTTGCGAAATTAATTATAACTTTACGATCACATTACTTGTGGAAAATATTAGCTTAAATAACAAATAAGACTTAACAATATTTATATAATTCGTCTCGAAGAAGAAAAACCTAAATTATATTGTGAGGGCAAATGTAACTGTTGTAGAATGTTGGTAATTCATTCTTTTTCGTTACTTCAAAAGACGTTTTTACTAAGTCTAAGGATATAACGACCAATTTCATTAGTCATGAGCAATTGCAGGAATACACCTCTGTTTCTATTCAATTCACGAATTGCAATATTCCGATTTGAATGCTAAGTCAAAATTAATCCACTCTTAGGCTAATTAACATATGACGGAGCTAAATGATTAAAGATACCTACATCGGTGTGTGACCGCTCCAATGTGCCCTTCTATAAATGTATGCATATGAAATCCATTCTGTCTGATCTATTCCTAGTTGTTTTGATAAATCTTGCATCATGATAAACCCGCTTAAGAAATTTCCTAGTGTGTATTGACAATATTGTGTCTCAAGAGTTGAGCTGTCATTTTAACACTCGAGATCATGAGACACGATCGTAACCTCACCTCATTTGCAGAGTCATTCCTATTTGGTATCGATATAGTATCGGATGGCAATGCCATTTTATATTGATTTTAATATCGTTACATATTAATTTTAATTCTTTATTAAAGAATTATATTAAATTAAATGGTTTTTAAAGAATTATAAAGAATTATATTATATGGTTTAATTAACTACATTGGATTACCAACTACTTACAAAGAGAGAGAGCAAAGAGAGGTCATACAATAATTACAATATTGGACAATCAACGAGGAAATGGTAAAAAAATCAACAAAGAAATCAGGGCATTTAAGTCTCCAGATAGAGTGCGTTAACGAATATTGTGATGTATGGACGACGGTCAGTGTTTTATCTAGTAAAAAAGATACATTCACTGATAAAAAATTCTTCTGCGGTTTCTGTTGTGCTGAGATGTTCAGTAAGTGTTCTTCGACCGCAGTGACCTCTGGAAATTCAGAAGCGGTGACTGGTCGTAAATTGGATGCGCTCACTACCGATGATGATGATGATGAGTGTCACATAGTGTCTGGTAATCTACCGATGACTTATTTATCGTCACAGAATACATCTTGTTCAAGGAACAACGTTACTATATTGCGACATACCGATTCGGTATTTGAAGAGAGGTTAATACAGAATATCGCCACGGCAAGTTCAGTACGGGTACATGAGAGTTCACGTGAATCCAACGAAACTCCTGACAATTTTTTAACCGACAAAAGAATAGAGGCTGAGATTTACAAACATAGACGAACTGAATCTTCAAATAGTGGGGATTTAAATTATGAACTGAGAAAGACTGTAACTTCATGCGATGCAATTGTTGATGACGAGGGCAATTCCTCAGGCAGAGCAGCCAATATAAGAAAAGTAAGGATTCGGAACTGCGACAGAAGTATGAATGTTATTTTGAGTGGAATTGAAGAGTCGTGTATGATCAATTTTTAAGTAAGAGTTGATGAAGACGTTTCTCGTGTGCGTGCAGTATTTAACAGACTTCTTAAGGAAGATGATAAGAATGTAGCTATGAAGCTGCAAGTTCGGAGTTTGATTCGACTTGGGAAGCGTATAACAGAGAAACCTCGCTTATTGAAGGTCGTCTTGAGTTCTGCTGACCATAATAAGATGTTGCTTCATCGTGGTTACCTCTTAAAAGATTCTACTATAAGAATACTGAGAGACATTAATTTTGATGAGCGTTTGAAATTGAGGAAGGCTCGCGAAGAGCTACAGGGTAGAATAGGCAATGGAGAGACGAATCTATGCATAAGAAATTTTCAAGTAGTTCGGTAGCGACCATCAGTACGTTGGACCCCGCTTCTCCCAAACTAGAGTATATATTTTATTCTGATTCCAATTTTGATGATTTAATTGATTTTTCTGAGGTATATGATAAAACTAGCAAAACCTTTACGTCATCAGAGACTCCGCTTCATATTAGTTACTCAAACGTTAGAAGTCTTCAATCTCAATTTCCTTTCTTGCTCGACCATATTGCTGATAATCATTATGATATATTCTGTATTTCAGAATCTTGGTTACATAGTGGCATCTCTGATAATCTGTTTAATGTTGTAGGTTATAAGTTAATAAGAGCGGATCGCTTTCCTGGTATGCGAGGTGGAGGAGTTGTAGCATTCGTTCGACACGATCTCTCAACATCAAATATATCATATCTTTGTGATTCCGAGTGGTCATATGAGTGTCTGTCTTTTACTGTTAATCATCAATTGTTAAAATTAAATGTTTGTGTTGTTTATAGATCTCCATCTTTCACTTTGATAACAGATCGGCTTAAGGATTATTTATCTAATTTTTGTTCATCCCAACGATTTGTCCTTTTAGGTGACTTCAATCTTCCGAATGTAGATTGGAATATGAATGGGTATCAACCCTGCTCAGGCGTATCAAAACAATTTCGTGATTTATTTCTTGGTGACCTACTTTTAGTGCAACATTGTAGACAACCAACTAATGTCAACAGTGCTACTCTAGATCTTGTGTTTACAAGATGTACTGGAGATATCGACAGTATTGCGTATTATCCTCCTCTTGGTAACAGTGATCACTGTGTTCTCTCCGTTAAATTAGTGTCCAAGATCGTTTGTAGGTCAAAATTGGGTTATCCAAAACGAAATTGGACTCGGGTGGATACCCAACATCTCTTAGCTAATTTCTATAACATTTTGTATCGTAGTTATAGGGCTACTACTGTTTCAGATCTGCTGACCATTCTTTATGACGTTTTCTTAAATTTGTCAGATAAGTTCGCTCCGAAACGGAGAACTTTCATTAAGTCCACTCGCCCTCAGTGGTTTGATCATGAACTTCGTGCAGTGTTGAAACTGCGCAATGCCCTGTGGGCTACTACTCAAACCCATCCTGAAAACTTAGATAGGTATCGGTACGTGCGCAACCTCTGCAATAAATTGAAAATACATAAGCGAATAGCATTTGAAGATGGTATTGCAAATTGCATCGGGAATCAACCAAAGCGTTTTTGGTCATATGTGAAAGGTTCAAGGCTACTTCCCTCTAATATAGCATTCATTACTTCAGGTGAATATGTTTATTCTACTGAGTCTGAAATTGCTGAATGCCTAGCGGACAGCTTCCATTCTCCGTCAACTATTGTTTCGGATATTTACTCTTTAAAATGGTATCCCATTCACAATATTACTCAGAATCTCGTTAAGCCAATCAGTGCATCTGAAGTATTGCACCTAATCACTAGGCTTAACCGATTTGGCTCTCCTGGTCCAGATGATATTTCACCTTACCTAATTAATGCGGTTGGACCTGCCGTAAGTAGTGTTTTAGCTCATATATTTTCATTTAGCCTGATCAATTCGTGGATTCCTGCAATATGGAAATCTTCTATTGTTGTGCAAATCCCTAAAAAACAGCCAGCAACTGCTTGTAAGATTTTCGCCCTATCAGTTTGACCAGTGTTCTCTCTAAATTACTAGAACGAGTTATTACCAAAGGCTACTCGAGCATCTAAACTTTAACAGCATTCTTACTGATTCTCAACACGGATTCAGACAAGGCCGTTCATGTCTATCTAACTTGCTTACCGCGAGAGAGAGTTGGATGAAAGTAGTAAGCTCAGGACTTTGTCTCGACGTTGTATTTCTAGATTTTTCGAAAGCATTTACTCGTGTTCCATATAAAGGTCTTGTGTCACTCTTAATTCACTACGGCGTCCCTCGTGTAATCTGCTCTTGGATTGAGAATTTTCTTTCATTGCGTACGTTTAAGGTAAGAGTTGGTGAATCTTTATCTGCAGAAAGAAGTATGTCGACAGGTGTCCCTCAGGGTTCTGCATTAGGTCCTCTATTATTCATCACGTTCCTTAACGATTTACTCTTACGTATTGAGAACTCTCACTTGGCATTCGCTGATGATCTTAAAATTTGGACTGCTATACGAGATATTGATGACTGTAATTCTTTACAGGCAGACTTGGATCGCGTTCGCTCTACTTGATTACATCTTAACGTTGATAAGTGTATACTTATGAGGATGGGTAAAAAATCCAGTAATTTTACATATCATATCGGAGATGTTCTTCTCACTGAAGTATCACATCATAGGGATTTAGGAATTATCGTGCAGGCATCATTAAAAACTAAACTTAATAGTGAAAGAGCAATAAAAAGCGCTAATCGTGCTCTATATATTGTAAAGAACTCATTCCTTAAGATTACCACTAATGTCTTTAAAAATTTGTTTAACACGTTGATTCGTCCGCATTTAGAGTATGCAATTCAGGCTTCTTTCCCGGTCACCAAACAAGAAAGGACAGATATTGAGTCAGTCCTAAGGCGAGGTTCTCGTTTATGTTCGAATGCGAGAGTGGATTACACATCTCGATTAGATTTGCTAAGAATTCAACCGATGTCATCACGATTTTTGTTTCTTGACTTAATAGGAATGTATGCACTTGTACACCGGTTGGACGGTTATCCGAGTGGTTCGATCACATTACGTTCATCGATTTTGAGAGGTCACAGCAAAACTGTCTATAAAACAAGACATGGTAGGTATCCAAAATGTTGGAGACTGTCGCACAGGGTACTTAATATTTGGAATTCTCTGCCTGAGGAAATTGCTTCCGCCCGGAGTCTGCATTTGTTCAAAAAATTATTAAAGACATAAATCATCAAGAAGACGAGAAACGAGTCATGGACATATTTGCAGTGATTTTTATTAATTTTTTTTGCTTGTTGACTTCTTTTTCTTCATTTCTTATTTTTTAGTTTTATTATTATTTTTTAAACTGTGATCAGGCAAAATAACTTTATGGCTAAGCCTTGTAAGAATTTTTTTAACGAAAAAACGAATTTATTTGTTAAAGACACTGCAAAATCATAACAAAAGTAACAATGAAAAAAAATTTATCTGAGACACCATGAGCTAGCCCGCACGAGAGCTATTCCAATGGAACGTCTGAATCGGCTAATCACGTCACTGTAACGGCACTCTCTTCTCACCACTACGTCTTTTGCTAAGCGTTTTACCAACTGTTCTGCCTCATCCCCTAATCCACCTTGTATTGACAAAATAACTGGTATAAAAGCTGCTCTTTCGATCTTGGATATCCGTTCGGAGTACTTAGCCTTTTATCGATTCTCGTAGTAACTGAATGCTTATCGTGGAGTCACTGTGGCATAGGAACGAGCATGTGTATTGAATACAGAAATGTCCAGGTAGGACCGCTCAGACGGGACGCCAAACAACCCCGAACACAAGACGTCAAGACGTGCATTGCGATCTAGTGTAGTGGAAGAAGAATCGAATTGAATAGTTGGATCAACGGGAGAAAGCAGTGGCTCAGTTGTAGTTGATGAACACACCTCTGAAGTTAATTTGGCGAAAATGTCTCTGATCACATTGTGCCTTACTATTGATTTCCCTCCGCATTTGCAAGATAATGAATGAACAACACTAAGAACTTCCCAACATACACATTTGCCTGAAGTATTTAAAATTTGCCACCCATATCTGACAGAGAGACCATCGGAAAATTCTTGATTGCTTAAGCGAAACTTAGGATCATCACTAGGGCCAGCAGATAGCCAGGTCGACGCGCCCTTTCGAGCTGCATGCTTTAAAATTACCTGTTTGCAGTCGTCCACTGAATTTAACACTGACGAAATTTTTTCGGCAGCCCGGAGATTCTTTAGTTTTCTAATTTCAACTATTGACTGTTTCTGGATGTTATCAATGTTGCCTCCGAGACCTAACTCAAATAAGGGCTTACATAGCAAAGAAGAATATTCCCATTCAGATTTGGTATTCTCATATGGATTTGATATCCCCAAACCTCCCATTGAGAAAGGCAGACTTGCTACATCGCGCCAACACTTCTGTAAATTAAAACCAGTTATTTTGGGGATTATTTTATTCTGTATGAAATCTTCGAGTGAAGAAAACCATTCACATTCACACTTACATGTTCTTTGTACATGAGTCCACTTATTTTGTACTGCTGCTGAAAATGCTAAGAACGCTAACTGCCGTGAATCGCTAGAGACTTCACATAACCTATCGAGCAATTTTAACCAGCGAGTTACTTGTGTTATTACCCAGTCTTTTTCGAACGAACCAAAACCTATGGGAGCTCCTAAAAGTTCTACACCATTAGATACGACATGAACCCCTAAGCTGGCAAGTGAATCACATTCAAGGATAATGTTGGCGTTAACCAGAGCTGTACACTTGTTGACATTAACATGAAATCCGTATTCCGGTCCTATAGATTGCAACGATTTAAAAAAATCATAAACATTCCCCGGTGAACCAACACATGATACATCGTCTGCATACCAACGCTGTTTTATTTGAGGATGCAAAACGCCTAATCTATGTATTAAGGGTATCGTTGCTGCCGCAAATGCTACCATTGCCAAAGGGTCGCCTTGCGTGAAACCTTCCTTTGATAACAGATAATCATCGTCAATGGCTAAGATTGGATCTAAACAATACGTATTCTGCAGGAATCGTGCTAATGCAGGGAATATCTTTTCTATATTAAGGAGAGCTAATTTCCTATTAATTCTATTAAAAGCATTATGTGCATCAATTAAAAGTAAACATGACGAGGTCGAATTAGCAAAGGTTTCACGCATATCTCGCACAACGAATTCGACACCTCCCTTTTGACCTGCACAAAGTTGTGAATTACCCGCAATTGACTTAATGAAAGGAGAAATGACATTTAAAATCGTTTTAGCCATTATGCGCCTATATGGCTCACCTATTTTGATCGGTTGAACACCAAGATTTTTATCAAGGGCAATGAGCCGACTAGCAATTAACGCTTCTGTTGAATGTTTTGGAACTCTATTACTAGCAATTTGCCTTGTCAGGTGTGCCAACGTAGAGGCCAACTGTAATGAATCCCTATCAAATGAGGTAAGCATTTGCCGCCATGATAAAGCATTAACACCCGAAGGACCCGCAGCGCCTGTAGTGCGCTTAGCACTGAGTTGAATTGTAGCTGCATCTATCGTATCGAAAAAGGAGGGATGAAAGTTATCACATTCCATGTCGATCTCCGATAATAAGGCGTCCTCACTAATTTCAGCTACCTGTGGATGCTTCGCTTCAAGAATAGACTTAACCGATTCGTTGCCGATATAATCATTTGGACTCAAAGTTTTATTGACAGAACCGTTTTCCAGGATTCTTACTGCAGAAGTAAGATTACCTGACATTAATGATTTCACGAACAGCGACTTCCAATTGCGCTTAGAATCGTATCGTGACCATAAACCTTTAAACGTGATTGAATACATTTACCCTCCCTTACTAATTCATCAAAATTTTGGCTTTGCCAAAGAGACAGGCGACGCGACATCAATTGACGTACATATTTGATTTTCGAAGAACCTACTTTTTGTAAAACGCACTGACAAATAATTGTCACCTTCATAAGCGACGAGCCTTCGACGTCATCTTCGCGACAAGCAGTTTCAAACAATTTGTTTAGTTCATTTAAAAACATTCGGCTTTCGTTACACCTCGGTAAGTAAAAGAGATTAGGACGCCAAGTGATTACCTCTTTGAATGATCGGTGGATAAGAGTGTTTGTGAATCTATTCGAGGCAGCATCGCGGGTGTGAACCGCGTTATCCGCTATATTCATGCTTGCAAAGTGGGATACGAGTTGGTTTTCACAATTTGCTGCAGAACAGTTAGTGCACGGCTTATTTGATTTTACATATTTGCATTGACGACATCGTGCTGAATGTCCATTGCACGTACAGCATTTCGGCTCGGCTGGAATTTCTTTAGGCATCGTGACTGTATTGGCGAAATAAAGTTGTTGACTATAAAAAAATTCGATTTGTTGTCTCGTTTTTCTTTGTTAGGTGTATAATAGTTATCGACTTTGTAACAACGATCTCAGACGATTTCAGCGCTCACACGCGGTTTCGTAATGCGCTCTCAGGCGGCTTCGTAATGTGTTTGTAAGTGTTTGTGTATGTCAGTCGTCGATGATTGTCACTGTATTTACTGGTAAACCACAACGGGATATTTCGTCAATTGGCAAACCGGATTGTATGTAAGTAGTTGTTAGTTAGCAGTGTATCAGTTGTATTTACTTTAAATTGTATGTTATTTTATTGTAAGTAACTTTAATCAACAACTTTTATCAAGCCTTTTATCAAGCCTTTTATCAAGCCTTGTAAGAATAATAATATTATTTATTACAAGACTGACATATAAAAGAGTCATTTTGTCTGATCACAATATTAAGAAAAGAAAAAAAAGAAAGAAGAAAAAAAGAAAGAAAAAAAAGAAAGAAAAAAAAGTAGTTCAGCAATAATAAATTGTCACATATAGTTATATATTTCCTGCAAAGAATCTTCTCTTTTTATCCACATGCTCAGCGCATTCTGAAAAGATTTGTACTGTGCCATAGACACGATCGAATTCGGCAATCGGTTCCATAGGTTTACCGCTCTGTGAGATAATCGCAAGTATCTATGACATTTCCCGTGTGATTGCACAACAACTGATAAAGAGTGTCCTCTGTGGCTCGGGCGATCATTTAGAATAACGGTTCCGATGGATAACCAGGAAAGACATGGATCATTCGCCATAACTGTAATAAATCATTGTACACATATCTCTTGTAAACTGAAGTAATATTTAGTTGGCTTAGTCTATCACAGTAGGCAATGTTTCGAAGACCAGAACATAGCTTGGAAAATCGGTTAAGAATCTTTTCTAATTGGTTTATTTCACCACGCGTAGAAGGAAAAGTCGCCGGTGAAGCATAATCAAGGATTGGTCTGATCAACGCCTTATATAATAGTGAGAACTGAGACGGTGGAAGCGAACTAAAGGTATTTTTGATCATGTAAATAATTTTTCTCGACATGTTGCATATATTTTCAGTATTGAGGTCGGTTTTAAACGAATTCTGGACAATTATCCCAAGATCCTTTGTATACGAATTTACGGGAATAATCTCACCGCAAACAGAATAATCATTTGGTAAATCACTACGACCAAATCTGAGGTGGACACATTTAATAATGTTAATCATGATTCCGGTCAGTTCGCTTCACCTATTAACCATATTTATGTCATCTTGTAAGTGTTGCATATCGGCATGGCATGTTATGACATTCCATATTTTAAGATCATCCGCGAATGTTAATTTTTTATATTTCAGAGAACGTAGCAAACTATTCAGAAATATGACGAATAATAATGAACCCAACACCGATCCCTGAGGAACACCTATTGATAAATTTGACGGTCTAGATAGACAATTTCCAACTCGAACTCTGAAAGAGCGATCAGATAGGAAAGCGTGAATTCATCGAATAATAGGAATTTCAATTCCGTAATCTGCAAGAGCCTCAATCAACATATTGTGGGGAACCCTATCAAAGGCCCGACTGAAGTCGAAATACACGACATCAACTGCATTACCCTACGCAACTGCATCAACCCATGTTTCGCGTGCAAATAAAAGATTAGACATGCAAGAACGTCCAGGACGAAAACCATGTTGCGAATTATCTAACAAGTTCGATGATTCAAGATAGGATAGTAATCGCCGATACAATATGCGCTCTAACATCTTACATACGACACTTGTAAGGCTTATTGCTCTGTAATTTTCAGGATTGTGACGATCTCTTTTTTGTGGACTAGCACTACAGTGCCAGTCCACACAATTTTAATAAATTTTAATTCTTTAATAAAGAATTAAAAATTTTTCTTTCTCAGATTTTTCGTCCTAATGGTAGTAGGAAAATTAAAGAAAATGCTATAAAGAGGGTATAATAATAAATAATAACAATTATGTGTATTATGTATACTTATTTACAATTAGAACAACTTTTAAGAGATAATAAACTAAAAGATTTTTTTTCAGATTACGAATGATATAATTACAAGTTACAAATTGGAGGTTACCCGCAATTGAGTCCCAAATATTAATTGTTCGTTACAATACAACGTCATCGCCGACGCGGTTGGGGAGTTTTGGAGTAACTCTTTGGCCCTCCTATACTCATCGTAGTGTTGACGGCGTTTTTTGACGGCGATTCTCCTTCGAGCTTCATCATCGTCTGTACGTTCACTATTGACTGACTCACCTCGTTCATGCTCAGGAGAAGACTCAACATTGTCGATATCGATCTTCGCAGTTGTCTTACGCGGCTGTTTAATGGTCATGGTCGTTTGAATAGGTTACTGGAGCGTTATTTGTTTGTTAGGAATCGGGCTGGCCTGGATTATTGGAGGTGTATCAGGAATTTGGTGCACTATCTCATTCCTGCATGACACGGGGATTATTTCGTCGTACTCATTCATTGGGACATGGTTCTTGTTGTTGTCTTTGCAAACCGGTTGTCCCATCACATCACGAGTTCGGCTCGAAGCACAAGAGTCTGGCTCGAAGAGGCGTTTCCCGGGTTCACATGTATCCTGGTGTCCACCATCAAATGTCAATATTGGAATCTGGTCAAGTGAAGCTAACATTGCTTTGGCGTTGCCTCCCATTATTGCAATAGAGATGCGCTGGTAAAAATGCGAGATTGTCACGGCGTATCTGACTCCGCTTGTCCGGCTCATGTTATTTGCAACCCGTTTGATGACCCTGTTTCCCTATTCATTCCATCCCCCAAACGACTCCACTACAGCAGCTGAGAATATATACCCCGCTGCTTTGACCCTGCTCTTGTACTTTCGGTCTTTAACATTAGCCGCGTACGATGTAGCGGCGGCGAGCTGTGCGTTAGCAGCTGAGCGACGGTATGCCGTCTGTTGGGGGTGAGTGACTGCAAAGTCGATTGCATGGGGAGGGTCCCCATAAAATAGGATGTTTGCCGACTGTTCACGTAGGTCCGGGATAATACTTCGCACTTCCAGAGCTACATCCATCCGTGCTGATTGTGTGGCTGCGAATACTACGTCACGAATAGCATTATGCTGCAGTCCTTGGTAACCCCGTATTGGCAAGTTAGCGAGTGTATGTCTTCCTTATCAGCTATGCGCATGCAGTAGCCGCATCTATAATCATTTTCGTGTAAAGGAATCCGAAGCCACATGCGGACTAGAATACAGAACTGTGGGGTGTTAATTCCGTTCCAGATGCCGCATTTGGTACAGCTCTAAACCAAGCCTCAGCTTTTGGACACGACACTGCATGTAGTCGGGCACGATCCATTTCGCTAGATGATTGTATCAGCTGTGTCGAGGCGAGATTTTCAATCAGGCGTGAGGTTGATGATTTACTGCCCTCCGTAGACGGTATGAAGTGAGACCCCATTGTGGTTCTAAGGGTGGCTAATGCCTCTAAATAGCCAGGAAAAAGTGTAGGATCCAGACTGTATTCTTCTCCGACCTGCATCACGCTATGTATAAATGCGCTCTGGACATGCGCCGCATTGCATCTTAGGCCAAATCCACCCAGACGGATTGGGAGTGTCATCTGTGATTTCGCTGCTTCGTGTAGTTGACACGCGCATATTTTCTGAAAGGCGCTGGTGATTTGTCTGTCGAATGACTGAAAACGTTTTTGTAATCCTTGGATCAACTGAACGGAGAAGGTGGTTTATCCTGGACGAGGAAGCGCAGTGTTTGAGTAGGAAGTATCCGACTTGAGGGTCTGGCAGCTTGACTACTGCATCGATTGTCTGGATTAGCTGTAGGAAAATCTCGTTTGTCAGGTGGGTTTCTATGAAGGACTCGTCACCGATGGGTATGCTTAACAATTGCATGTTTCTAGAGGTGTTCTCCAAAACACCTCGGATAGTAGGGCCAGGCAAGAGCTTATGGCTTCAGCGTGCCGATGACCTCTGTCTTTCGCCAGTTTAGCTGCAATTCAATCGCCTTGAAACTCGTGTCTAGCCAGTCGAGTGTGGATGCGATTGCCGAAGTCGTACCGCCGACTATGCCATCGTCCAGGTACCACATGTTGAGGTTTATTCCAGGAATATGAGAAACGTGTTCAGTCGTTTTCTTAATGGCCAATGAGAAGAGGAACGGGCCCAACGGATCACCCTGCGGGCCGACATGAAGGGGTGCCTTGCACTTGTATAAAAAGTCAAACCATGGCAAGAGCTCCGGGACGTTCTCTCGGACCGCCGCTCGTAAGTGCGCTCTGGACAATGAGTTGAAGGCGTTTGAAAGATCGATCTTTGCCCAGGCCTAGTTGTTGTCGTTGACGTGATGTGCATAGATTCGTGGGACGTTGTGAACGATCCTTTCCACTGCGTTTGGGGTTGCTACCCCTAGTTGTGTTGGTTGTAGGAGACCAGCGAAACGTTTGCGGAGTTGGAGACATATGCATTTCGAGCAGAGACGGCGTAGAGTTTCGCCAACGGCAATTGGTCTTATACCCATGTCCTTTTTGGGAAGTGCGATCAAGTTCGCACCGGCAATGTAAGGTGCCACTTCTGAGGGTGCTAGTTCCGCCAGAAGGTGGTTGACAAGGTGTGTCAGGTTTTCTGCTAGCGAATAGCCGCTATTGGCTCGTAACATGTTCTGGAGATGCTCCGGTCTTAGCCCCAGGCAACCTGGTCCCGGCTCTGAAGGAAAGGAGTTGACCGCGGCAATGACGGTATCGCGTCTTACAGATATAGACGAAATCGGATTGTTTGAAAGTCGTTCTATAAGATTAGGTGAGGATAGCGGCTGATCCCACCCGATGTTGTACGTAAGGGGATGTAGTATTTGCAGTGTTGTCCGTGCTTGTGTAGATGGGCTGACCATTCCTCCTGAAACCAAACGCTGGAGTGCTTAAACCCGTGCTTGGCCAGGTTAATACAGGCAATTTCTGAATTGCCGTTTAGTAGTTGACGGTTTGCATATTTGTGTGGCGTTTGTATCATAGATAGCACATCCGTTAAGGCGGTTGTCGCGTAGGCTCTTATTGATTCGCAAATGTGCTTATCGATCTTATATTGACCTTTGCATCTTGTGGGCATTGGGCCACTGAAGCATGATTTCGCGAAGAGCAGCAAATTGTCCATGAACTGACATCTCCGATTTGCAATGCATGTTTGATATTGTCACAGAAATGGGCGACTGCTAGAACACGTGCTTTGTATGGAATGCGTTGTTGATTCTCTGCGCCAACATGATTGAAGACATGATAGACGGTTCGAAGCGTCGACTCGAGCGCTTGGAATTGCTAATGTTGGAGTTATGACTTCTGTGGTGGCTTCATTTGGTTGGACCTTGGACGCATAGTCGAAACAGCCGAATCCCTCGCCCGAACCTGGACACCTTGATCCTCTGAACTTATGAAAGCGAAAGCATCTATTAGTTGTCAAGGCAATATCCCTCTGGCAGATGCGACAGAGCCGCTTACCTCTGATAATATCATTTTGATCTAGCCCATCGTCAGCCATTGTGTGTGGTAACATTGTAAGTAAGTTTGTAATTGCCAAGCGTCGTATAGTCGGCGAGCGTGAGCGAGCCGCCGGTTGATTGTAGATTTGCTGTGACGAATTTGACTGTCTAGGTTGCGGCTTCCTCAGGTCAATTTCAAATTCGCGAATTAAATTCCTTTGCTGTAATACTGTAGATTGTGTATATTAATCTTGTATAAGTAGTGTGTGTTTAAGCTATTTCTTCGACTGTAATTTGCTTAAACATTTGTAAATTTTTGTAAGTAGTGTATGTTATTTATTGTAAGCGGTTAATTAAGTAGCCAAGAAAGTTCAAGATCTTTATATAAATATAAGAAGTTTATCTAAAGATATCATATGTTCAATAAATCAAAAATAAATTAACGCCTATGATAGGCTAAGTTGTATAATAGACAGTTATTGTTATACAAAATACTATAATCGTACAATAAATGTTAATAATAGAAAATATATATTAACCATAGAATTCATTAATAAATGTATAGATAACATAAATATAGCCGGACTTTTAAATAATTCTAAAAGTAAAGAAATAATAGGGTCAGATTTAAGTAAATATATTCCTAAAATAAGGTATAAACTCCTACCACCATTAGGACGAAAAATTTGTAATTATAATAAAGAATTAAAATCAATATGTAACGATAATATTAGAAACAATGGAAACAGAATGAAATTGTAAAAGTCTTAATTTTGATAAAATAAATGAACATATATGTACCCATAATCTAGAATTAATTGAAAATTGTGAATTAAAAAAGCTGCTATCAAAAGGGTATAAATGTAGATTAAATATTTTTTTAAGTATACCTGATTTATTTCAAAAATTACATTCAAGGAATCCCGCAAATGGGCTCATTTAAACAAACAAAATTAAAATAAGTATTCATTTGATGTAATCATCGTCTCCGTAGTGGAATGTTGCCAGAATGGCGCAGGATCTTTGATCTTGATGCTCTTAAGCAAGCCGATACATTTTTTGTCCGAATATATGCCGATTAATGTGCGCAAAGTGCTCATCTCATCACTATAGTCTGTTCCTTTTTTATCTGCTATTTTTCTAACTAAGTTCTTCAGCAAAGCAGACGCTGCCGGTCCAATAGTGCCGTTGGTCGAAACTACGAATGGAGAAAACGATGTATTTTCAATATCAATAATTCGTTCTTCGTATTTCGCTCGCTTTCTGCTTTCGTGATATTCAAATGCAGCGGATGGTGACTTAATGGTATAGGATGGTGCAAGATTATTGAAGATACAAACGTCGATGAATGTCCGCTCCATCCTAGTTCCAAAAAGTCCGTTGCACACAATATCTGCTCGAGCTTCCGGTTTGCGAGTTGTCGTACTGATCAAAAAGTTGTAGCATTTGGGTACTGCTGACAGACACGGTACTAAGGCAACACAGCTACATGCAGTGGACAAATATCTAGATAGTATCTCGTATCTCGTTATGTCTAATTATTGTCAAGGCACCCCTACGACACGATAACGCATGACAGCAAGACATCTCTGATCCACAGATGCATATACCCGATATGTCGTTTGGAGTCCATCCATACCGTGCTGCGACTGCATCTTGAAATTCCTGATGTGACAGGTGGAATAATTTAAACGATAGTGGACGGATTGTTAACCAGCTGAATGCGCCCTTCAAACTAGCGTACTGTAAAATATTTTTCGCATCCTCGAATAATCAGACGATATCAGCTCTTTTGGCTCTGGCAGTGGCTAATTTTGTGCTGGTTATAAGTCTTCGGGCCTCATGTTGGGCAACAATTATTCAGAAAAACTCAAATAATTTGAGTAGGTGGACGTTAAAATTCTTGACGACTCAAACTGCGATACTGCTTCCACGATAGGACTTCTGATGCCAAGACCACCAACGGACGTTGGTAATGCAATAATTTGCTTCTGCATGTCAGATAGTTCGGTGTTGACAAGTATTTGTACAAATTGCCCATAAATCTCATCGTGTAATGGTTGCATGCTTTCAGGAATGATTTTGGTCGTCCTTGAAAGGTGCATCCACTTTGATTGAGTTCCATATACGAATGCAGAATAAGCCGAGTGTGCATCAAACCTAGCAGCTTCAGTCAGCTTAGTGATTAGAGAGATAGACTTTGAAATCCGGTTGTGTACATCAGATTGTTTATATTTTGACGAACCAATTTTAGAACCAAGGATAACCAACCCATCTGTCACGACTTCTACGCTCGTTCCTGTAAACGCTGAATTTGCGAGATCTTCATTATTAGGATGTAGCAACAGATTCGACTTTCCTGGATTTACAATATAGCCGTAGTGGGGACCGTTGTCTGCAAGCCATTCCCACGCCTTGTACAGTGTAGATACGCTACCAACAAATGAAGCATCACCTGCATACCATCTCTGGAAAAGGCCGGGAACTGACGCTTGTCGACGATAAATAAGCACCAACGAAGATACGGCAAAAGCCGCCATTGCCAAAGGGTCCCCTTGTGTTAGGCCTTCTTGTGCCATGATAATATCGCCTTCCCCGATAAGCTGCGTATTATGTGAATATGTATTGTAAAGTGGCACAGATAAAGCTGGACATGCTATCCCAACATTTGCCAGCAATAGTTTCCTATTGACACAATTGAAAGCATTCGCTGCATCGATAGCAAGTAAGCCAACCATATTGATTTTCGAGAATTCACTATTTACGCTACGAATAGCATATTCAATACCTGCCTGCTGACCGGCACAAAGTTGCATAACGCCTGCTACTGCTTGCAATTTTGGGGAAGCAACTTCGAGAATAACCTTACCAATCAATCGTCGGACGACCTCGCCAACTCCTATTGGCCTAATCCCTGGTTTTTTATTGAGTGCGATTATCCTGCTGGCCGTGAATGCCTCCATATGGGTGGGGTTTACTGCTTCTGTGGCAATTTTATAAGCCATGTCAGCTAAAACATCAACAAGACGTTGAGAGTGAGTCTTGAAACTCCTCCATAACGTTTTAATTATAACAGCAATCATTCCGGATGGACCCGCACCGCCTTGTATTTTTTAGCAGCTTTCATTATCCTGGTTCTATCAATAACTGTGTATTCAACTGGGTGGTGAGAAATACTCCCACTGAGACTATTTTCTTGGAAAGCGACTGCTTTAAAGTATCTGGCAGCGGGATGACGATCTAGCAGAATATTCTTAATCGTCTGTCCATTCACTTCGTCGTTCATCTTGAACAAGGCTTATTCCTCAGACACTTTTATGCTAAGACTATTATGCGCACATATTGTGTTTCTGGATTGCATAAGCCGAGAAAATGACTTTAAGCAGTCATTGTGCTTCGTACGTGTTTTTCTAGTCTGAGCATTTACGGCATTTCGAAGAACAATACCTTCATCTAGCAAGACTATGACATCACCTTTCTGCCATGCATCCAAGCGTCTTTTAAGAGCCTTTCGCAACGTGGCTGTTTTTCTCATTAGTAATCTTTGGAGTAATAGCTGACACATTACAGCTGCCTATTTCAATGCAGTTGGTTGTTCAGGATGGTTTTTAGTAAATTTGCTGTAAGCCGAAGTCAAAAGGTCCACGAACATATTACTGGCATCACAAATTGGGGGATGAAAAAGGTTTGGTCTCCATGTTCTGATTTCGTCATAAATTGTTGATATGGTTAGTAGATGAAGAAGACATGTTATTTGCAGTTTGTTAGGAGCTGCCGTAATCTGAACGCTTGATAACAGTTGATTAATGTCGTCGCCAATAAACTCATTGGTGCGTGCATTTTGTCTCTCCATATTGATAGAAGGGCTGTTATTTGAGCAATTAGGCGCTGCACAGTTCGTACAATGCTTGTTAGCCTTGCGACACCGACAACCCTTGCAAACAGCGTTCGGTCCATTACAACTGCAACATCTAGGAAGTGCTGATGGCACCCCTTTGGCATATTTTCAAGTTGTAGTTTGTGTTGTGTCAAGCTGGACGATTGTATGTTGATTTATTTTGTTAATTTATTGGAAATGTAGATGAACTAAAAACTGTATGGAAATTATTAATTCATGAGTGTCCGAAATTCGGCTTTCATGTGAATTCAGAAAAAAGTGTATTTGTGTCCCATTCCTACAATTGCATCTCGCAAATCGTTGGGAATAACGCCAGATTCCAAACATTTATTGAAGATACTGGTAATAAGGCAGCAAATCATGGACGCGACGTTCTTTAGAAAAATAGACGGTATTCCGTCTGGCCCGCCGAGTTAGTAGATTTTAGCTTCTGTAGCGCATTATTACGGAGAAAATTATTGGATCAGCAACAATATCAGATAACATACCACCAAAGTGTGTAGCAAATATGTTCGGAAAACATTTTTGATCGGTCGTTGTATGATCTTTGTGATCGGTTAATAGAGAAAACTGGCATCGAAACGATAAGGAACGTCAAACGTATGAATAGAATCGGTAAGGGTCGTTGCGAATGAATTGAATAGTACTCATTTCAAATAATCTCCGTTTATTAAGGATAAGAGAGCATACACGATTCCGGATTACGTTGAAATCATCAAAATTGAGATATCCATTGCGGAACATTAACCACGCCTCGTTCGTCTCATTTATATCGGACGGCATTTCAGAATCCAGCCATCTTTTACTCACTGGGGAGGAACGAACTACGCGCAGCGGAGTAGATCGTCGATATACTATCAGAATAATGTCGCGGAAGATACACACCCAGTTCTTGTATTTTGCTGGCAGAGCAGAATCCGCAGATGAATCGATCATCTATGTTTGGATATACATCCTTTCTAAAAGACATAATCGTCCAGAGATCGCATCCTTCTGAATCACGTGCGATCTAAATATCGCAATACTCCACAGCAGTAGATATGGAAGGATCATTGCTAATGCACGACCACTTTTGGCAGGTTTCGTGGATTTAGAAAGTGTACCATTCTTACTACCCGTAGTGCTTTTTCGACATTTCGAAGCAACTCCAAAGAATTGACGACCGTACTCAAGCGCGTTTAGAGCGAATTCGGCTTTCGATCCTATCGCAGTTAGATCCCTTATATCATGGGATGACTTTGTTGAAAATGCGTTTTCGTTGTCGTTGAATGTTGTTGTGGTTTTTTGTATGTTTTTTTATTGTAAGTATTTATATTATAAGTATTATTTAATCACCTCAATCTATTGAATCTATTAATCACCTCAATCTATTGTGATCTATTTAATCACCTCAATCTATTGAATTCGATAACAATACAACATCGCGAGATGGAGATGCAATGGCAGATATTTCTTGCAACGGCCTATTTCGAATTGCTACGGACCAGTCCTTCATGGATATATGCGTTTGTAACTCTTTGGCTCCGTCGTACTCCCTATCAAGAATATCAGACCCCTTCAAATACCACGAAAATCGTAAAAATGCAAAATATAATGAACAAATAGTGAAAGTCGAGCATGCATTCTTTCATCCGATTATATTATCGACCACAGAAGGGCGGGTCCGACAACGAAAGCTGTACTCAAACAAATATCAAGTCAGATATTCACTCGCACCCATTCTTCGTACAATGATTGTATACGAACCTTACTATCAAGGATCTCAACTCCCATTGCAAAGGCTGTTTCAATGTCAATAAGGATGATACCTTACGCGTGTCAGAAAGCAACAACCGATGATCACACAAAATCACAAATAACGTTTTAAGTTTAATAGTGATAACAATATAAGAGCCCATTTGCGGGTAACCCGTAAATTGTAATTGTCTGTTATCAATAATAAATTTTAAATTGGAAAAAAATTATTTAGTCACCAAGACAATTTATTAAGCAGTCAATAACCAGACAATTTTTTATTTACGGATTTTTTTGTCATTTTTTGATAATTTAAAAAAAAATAAAAAAAATAAAACATTAATACGATTAAATCGTCTTAAATAATTGTATAGTTTGTGATATTTCAGTATCGTTTGTTTTAGTAAACAGTATATTATTAGTATATTTCAGTATTTTTGATAATTAGTATTTTTATTGTCTTTGTGCTAATGTTTCATACAGAGCATTAGCCACAAGGCTGTTTTGCTCGATTGCGACAATAAAAAAAACAGAAAAAAGAAAAAGGTCATTTATAGAACGCCTCGATTCGACGTACCACATCTAGCTTCATAATCCAATTCTTCAGCATTTTTCGAAAATCCAGAAAGCTCGCAGCGTTCACAATGGAAGGGGGTAAATCATTCCATAACTTACACGCTCGATGGGAAAGTTGAAATTTTTTAGATAATTTTGAATGGCACAAAATATTTAGACAAAGAGAATGTTCTCTTCTTCCTTGTCGACAATTTTTCCTATTAACTTTAATGGGGAATCCTACATAATGATGTACTATGCGATACATAGAACACATGCCTAGGAACACGAGGCGACAAAATATGGAACTCAATCCAAGGTGAAAGAGCCGCTGCTCATAAGGGAGAGTCATCAAGCTAGGATATAAGCGTGTGACACTTTGTAGTATGCGATCATACTTTGACATTTCATCTTTCGTACATGGAAATGCAACCGGTGCGGCATATTCGACGTCAGCTCCCTCCTTTATCACATTCAAACACCTCATCCGTTCACACTTGTTCGACACATGATTTACATTTTTGTTTTGTTGTGGACCTTTGAGTGCTGGTTCTATATTACGTAAAAATCGTAAAAACGAGAAAATCACAAAAAAATCCACCTTTCTACACTATTCATCTCTCACCATATCATACCATGTCCATTTTCTCGTAATCGTACCAATGTATCACCATTTATAACTGTTCTAGCAAATTACAAAAAGTTATAAGTATTCAGTTTAATTACAATAAAATACACAAGAAGACGACTGATAAATTAAAAAAGTCTTGGTTATAAAAACTCTTACAAAACTCTTACAAAACACTTACAATTATTATACAATAATAATCTACAAAATTTGGGACAAGTTTAAACCAAAATTCAAGCAGTCATCCCGAGATACAAGGGCTCTGACTAGTGTGCATATTTTTTTGGTTTCTAATAAACATACAATTCAGTTCAGCAATCTGAACTGTAATGATCAAAATGGGGAAACGGAGGAAAACGACAAAATCGACTGTGAATGATAATGGATCCCAGCATTATGTAGAGTGTTCCATGGCCGATTGCCCTGTGTGGACTACTGTTTGGCTACCTATTCGTCTTCCTTCAAATTTTCTTGATAGAGATTTTCTATGCGGATTTTGTTCAGCATCTTTTCGTAAAGATTTGATAGTTTCAAAGAATGATCAATCGTCTATCAGCCATGACAATTCAAATAGTATCGTTTGTGACAAAGATGTTAGTAAAATACAATTCGAACGAAAATGTGGCAAACATCGAAAAGAACAATTATTATCATCAAATAAAGAAAGCGCTCGATTTACAGACAATTCTCAAACATTGCAAGAGCAACATGTTGCCACAGACTTCCTGCGAATCGAAAATGAATCATTGAATCGAACATCCAACTCATTAATCGATGAAGCATCACCGATTATCGAAAATAACAGTTTAGACAATGACAATCTTATCAATAACGGAAATTTGGATAGTGGAAACCTACAACGATCGTACAGTAAATCCGATATCAATTCAAGCTTCTCTGCACCTCTTACTAATCCAGATATATTTACTGATCCAATCAATGCTTATTCACCTAAGCGCTCTACATATGTTAACATTCCGGGTCAGTCAGATGAAGTGTCTCTTAATCACAAAGATTCTAATCAATTCGAGTCATTGGCAAGTGTTATACCTGATACATGCCAAATAACTGGAGTCATTGATAGATCTTCACATAATCTTGATGGAAAATCAGTGATTTCCTCTGAGCAGCACTTTTCCCGCGTACGCAAATATCATGATCATTCTCGCGCTATCGTTTTCACTAATATACCTGAATCTATCTCGGTCAACATACAACATAGATTAGATGACGACTTATCCAAAGTTCGTGCGATACTATCAACCATTTTGGTAGCGTCACCGAAAGAGGTAACGTCCAAAATTAAACTATTAGCTTTGTTTCGAATTGGTAAAAAGCAGAATAATCATCCTAGATTATTAAAAGCAATTTTTACCGACGCAGCGGCTGCCAAAACTATTCTGAGCAACTCCTATTATCTTAAAGGTTCTCCCGTTAGATTACTAAATGATCTTGACAAGTATGAACGTGAACGTCTTCGAGAGGTTAGACAATTATTGAGATCGCGCTTAGATGCAGGAGAAACAAACTTAAGAATTCGGAATTTTCAAATTGTGCGACGAGGGACTCGCTTGAATTGGACTCCGCTGTTTGTGGATTAGATTTAGCTCCTCTCGTCGCTTCTAGCTTATCCAACATACCCATGACAAATGCATGTGATTACTTAGATGACATTGTTTATTATCAATCACCGTTGTGGTCTGCTCTGGCGAAATTTAATAGTGCTAACAGTAAGGGAAATAACACATGTGCTTCAATAGGCTATAGTTCTGTGATCTTGTATACTAACGCACGCAGTCTTCTTAATAAAATTCACGAATTGAAGCAACGTATTCAATATTCCCAGCCCTTGTTAATAGCAATAACAGAAAGCTGGCTTAACTCCGATATATCTGATCACGAGATTGAAATAGCTAATTATTCTTCTTATCGTGTCGATAGGACCGGAAAGAGAGGAGGTGGGGTAATTTTATATTTACATAATAGTGTAGCGTTTATGACCTTAAGTGCCAAGTCTGAAGGTGGTACAGAAACACTATGGGGCAATATATTACTGTCCGGTCATGTGTTAGTTACTATTGGTCTTATATATCGTAGTCCAAGAATGGATGTTTGTTCCATAGTTGATACATTATTAAAGTTTGGATCCCGTAGTAATGTGGTAGTAGTGGGTGATCTAAATATGCCTTCTATAGACTGGACTAACTACATATGCTTAAATAACAATAATTATTCATCAGCATTCCTTGATACTATCAATTTTCTTAATCTAACGCAACATGTCTCAATGTTTACTCGTTCCTCTGGAGACCATCAATCTTTGCTTGATATTTGTCTTACTTCCGATAAATATTTGATCACCGGTATAACATATTTGGATCCCTTAGGCAGCTCTGATCATTCTGTTATTCGCTTTAATACAAACTTATCTAATATATTGTCACAACCTGAGTCTTCATGTATGTCAGTACAATGTTTCAAAACCAATTACAGTTTAGTACGTCAATCCCTTCTCGGTACAAATTGGTATGATCCATTGATTTTTGGAGTTGAATCATCTTGGCAACAATTTGAAACTCTAATGATATCGCTCCTTCTACGTTTCTCACCTCGTAAGGTAGCAACTGCCCGTGCACGCACAAATCCTTGGTTTGATAAGGAGCTTCAAGATGCATTGAGATCCAAGAAGCAAAAATTCGTAAGGTATAGGAATGGAGAAACTGATTATAGGTCATTTAAAAAGTGTCGGAATCATTTCACATATCTCAAGAGACTTAAAAAGCGGCAATTTGAACAAGTACTGATAGGAAAGTCAGCCAACAATCCTAACATATTATTTAAATATGCAAATTTTAAAAGTAATGTTCGATCTTCTAGCTCTATCATTGGAAACAATGGACGCATTCTAGTAGATCATTTCGATATTGCTAATGCATTTGGTCGTAAATTTCTCGTATCAGCTACTACTTCTCCTTGTATAGAAATTACTCGTATTAATCCGTCAATTTTTGATATTCTTCACTTGTTCACAGTTCAAGATGTTATGAAAGAGTTTAAACGACTGAAACCGTCGGGCTCGATTTGCCCAGATTTACTTCCCTCAATATACCTGAAGAATCTTCATGATGTCATTGCTGCGCCTTTATATAGGATATTTATAGCATCATTATATTACGGTATAGTCCCGAATGCATGGAAACGCTCTATCATTAAGCCGCTTCATAAGAAAGGTGATCGATCATGTGTAGATAACTACCGACCGGTTAGTTTAACCTCTGTATCGTGTCGTGTATTAGAGAGATTACTTTATCGGATAATCAGTAGCTACCTAGAATCATACAGGTTACTTTCTACTAATCAGCACGGATTCCGTAAAAACTGTTCCACAGTAACCAACCTTTTATTGGCACAGGAAAGTTGGGGTTCCATAGTGGATGAGGGGTATGCTGTCGATGTCATATTTTTTGACTTCTCCAAAGCATTTGATCATGTACCCCATGACAAGTTGATTATGAAGATAAGTGCATTAAAAATCAATCCAATTATCATTCGTTGGATATGCAACTTTCTTTCTGGTCGCACATACCAGGTCACCATTAACGGTACCCTTTCCGAGCATTATCCAGTTAATGCCGGTGTCCCGCAAGGGTCTGTATTGGGTCCTTTGCTGTTTTGTATTTTCATCAACGATCTACCCAGTGTAATAAGTTCGCATTCATTATTATTTGCTGACGATTTAAAAATTTGGAGAGACATCAAGTCGAATTATGATCGTAACATTCTTCAATCAGATATTGACACGGTTCTTAAGTGGGCACGTTCTAATGGTCTGTCTGTTAATGCCTCGAAGTGCACTTGCATGCACATTCGATCACGTAATATTGTTCCAGTGCCGATATATCATCTCGGGGATCGAGTGATTAAATTGGTTTCGAGCTATAAAGATCTTGGCGTATTGATAACGGATGATTTCTCCACTCGCCAAAACACTGAGTACATTTGTTCGAAGGCCATGCGTATGGTTGGTTTCCTTCGCCGATCATTCAGCTATGTGAGTCCACGTTCTTTTAGAGTTCTTGCAAACGCTTTTGTACTAAGTCATTTGTTATATGCTTCTCAATGTTCATACCCTCGAACCAGAGATGAGATTAATCGACTTGAGAAGGTGCTACGTAGGGCAACAAAATTAGTATATTCTTTGAGAGAACTTCCTTACGAGGACCGTCTTCGGTCTTTAAATATGCAGTCATTATGTGATATTCGTGACTCGCGGGATCTGTGTCTTGTATGGGAGGTATTTCACAATGAACACCATGTGTTGCGTGGGCTCTTCAACATTCGATCAACTCGAGCTTTGCGAGGTCACTCGTTTTATCTTAGTCGCCAACGAATAGTACATTCTAGGACGATTCAATTTGGACAACGAATAATAAATTCATGGAATCGTTTAAGCGATGATATTGTAAATGCGGGAACTCGGGAGCTCTTTAAACGACAGATTATTTTAAATTGTTAACTGATTTGTTTTTGATTTTCTCTTTTTCTTTTATTTTGACTATCGATTTGTCAGCAACTGTGAGCTATGCTCGTAACGTTGTCTACATAATAATAATGTAAGCGTGTGCTGGCACGCATTTGCCACGTTAAAATAAATCTTTTTTATGGTTAAATATTAGTTTTGTATAATATGGCCAATAAATAAGGATTCGGTGTGGAGAAACGACTCCGAATTACATAGATCATTCGCCTAGCTGCGCTGTACGGATGATGCATATAATTAGGAGTTGTTTCTCCACACCGAATCCTCAATTATTGGCCATATTATACAAGGCTAAGATTCGACCATTGATCGAATATGCTGCACCGGTTGCACTTTCATGTACGTAAGATGAAATTTCAGTATCTACAAGACAATGTTTTGCATATGTTCTACTGAAGAAAATTTATATCTTCACCAGACAAATATCTTAGATATTAATAAAATATGAATTGAAAGTAAATATTTATTAAAAATAACTGATTTATTTAATTTTGAGATTTCGGAGCAGGATCAATAAACACAGATTTATTTTTACATTTCGTTAGCTGCTACTAGTTTCAACAGAAACAAGACGTTTATAGTTTATATGCTATAAATATATAGCATTAGCATTCTTCCTCGGTAGATACGCGTTTCCTTAACAATTTATCAGTTCACATGGATGTGCGAGTGTTTTTGCATTGAATATAGGAAAGCGTTTCCATGAGGTATCGATTTTTCATTTAGGTTCCACAGTTGAAATTTGTGTTTGAAATTGTTTGAAGCTCTTAGCAACTAAGCATTGAGATTTTTGTATTTTATTAAATAAAACATGTTTAATCAGAGCATTTATTCACATTAACCACTCCAAAAAGATGTCAAGTGTGTCATCGTTCGCCGTAACTAGAATCCCAGCCGTTGCTATATCCCATTTGTAGTCTAATAAATATTATGCTACTCTTCATTCTCCATGAGCTCTCTGGTTACCAATCGAATCACTGTATTTTCATTCCCGACAGGTGATGGAAATGCAATATAAATATACAACGTCTGCATGTGATTTAAAAATTAACCTTCCGAAAACACCTTGACTTGAAAAAAATATTTTAAAGTGGGAAATGCGTGCCAGCGCAAAACATGACCACAAAAGTTGTTAGAGTAATTTGGAAAGTGGAGTAAGAAGCTATGACGGAAACGCAGCGATAGCGAGGTGGGGCGAGTATCGTCTAAGAAAGGAAGGTTGATGAACGATGGGGAGCCGACAGCAATGAGACGAAAAGTAACGAGAAGAAGGCGGAGTTTGATGCGGATGTGGATGGTGGGCCAGGAGAGTTGGGCAAAATATGTGGATGTGTGGTCGAAGCGACGGAGACGAAAGAGCACTTGAACGGGGCTGTTGATTATTCGTTGTAGTGATAGGATGATGGATTTTGGAGAATTGGCGAAAAGAATAAGGCAGTAATCGATTTTAGGGAAAAGAAGCGATGAAAGAAGAGACATACAAGAACGGAAGTCGATAAGGGGGCGGATACGGCGGATGTCACGGAGAATTTAGTTAGATGAGCGGACAATGTCGCGGACGAAGGGTTTAAGGCAAAGATGATCATCGAAATGGAAGCCTAATCGAGTTGACAGATCTATCTGCAAGGGTGGTGAAGTGATTCGCTACGTGCATAATAGTTTAGTGTTTAAATTGCTAGTTGTACGAGCGTCCAATGGAATCGAGTTATTGTGGGGTAGTGTGTCTCTTCCTACCCTTGGTTCAGTGACTTTAGGCTTAATCTATCGCAATCCCACTTCAGATGTTTGTTGCTTGATCGATTACATTCTAGTTTGGTTCCAAACCAAATCTTTTTATAGTTGGTGATATCAACTTAGCGACAGTAGATTGGAACACCTATACATCCTCCGTGTGTAGTCCGTCCACATCATTATTTCTTGATATGATTAACTCGCTAAACCTTACCCAACATGTTTCAAAATTTACCCGATTTTCCCAAGAAAATCAATCGCTACTTGATATTTGTCTAACATCGAATAAATACATTACACTCAAAGTTACGCACTCCGATCTTTTGGGTAGGTCAGATCACTGTGTTCTCAATTTCTACTCAGATTTTACACGTCCTTCAGCTTGTAGATTACAACAGAATTCTTTAAATTATTTTAAAACTAACTTCGAACTTGTGCGTCAGAATCTATTAAGTATTTCATGGCTCAGTCCGTTTTATGTTGGGGTTGATAAGGCATGCTATCAGTTAGAAGCCACCCTTAAGGAATTATACGATTTTCGCCCCGTAAAACCGTTGCAAATCGTATACACCATAAACCTTGGTTTGACAAAGAGTTAAAGAATGCTTTAAAATTAAAAATATGAAATTCCAGTTGTATTCTAATAATAGTATTGATTACTGTGGGTATAGAGAGAGGCCAGAAATCGGTTCACATTTCTTAAACGCTTTAAACAATATCAATTTGAAGAGAAAATTGCTTAAATGTCAATTCATAATCCTAAATCCGTATTCAATTATGCTAATTTCAACAACAAAAATAAACACATTGGTTCACTTGTTGATACTGATGGTTGCACATTGATTAAATATGATGACATAGCGAATGCTTTCGCTCAACATTTTTGCATAGGAGTTCGTAAATACCCCTCCGTCACCTATGCCTCCTACTGTCCATCGAATATATACATTCTTTTTTTTCTATATACATTCTATACACATTTTTTTGTGTTTGTTAGTGGTCATGTAAGCGTGCATTTTGCACGTAGTGTTAGAGCTCAAGCGGCTTAAATCGTCAGGTTCTATTTGTCCTGATCGTTTACCACCGGTATTTCTCAAGAATATCGCTGATGTAATCGGCATACCACTATATTGGATTTGTGTTGCTTCCTTGTATTTCGGTTGTGTCCCAATGAATTGAAAACTTTCGTTGATAAGGCCCGTTTTGAAGAAAGGTGATCCATCTTTAGTTGAAAATTATCGCCCGATAAGTCTAACGTGTGTATTCTGTCGAGTTTTGGAAAGGATAATATACTGCATTCTAAGCGATTATCTAGAATCCAACAAATTATTGTGTAACAATCAACATGGATTTCGAAGGGATCGCTCAACAATCACTAATCTCTTGATTGCCCAGAATAGCTGGGGTTCGTTATTTGATACGGGCTTTGATGTTGATATAGTATTTTTTAATTTTTCAAAAACGTTTGATATGGTTCCACATGACATCTTGATTCAGAAAATGCGTGCTCTAAGCATTGATCCACTTATTATTCGCTGGATAAAAGAATTTTTATCTAACAGATTCTATCAGGTTGTTGTAAATGGTTCTCTTTCTGATCCTTATCCGGTCAACGTTGGAGTTCCGCAGGGTTCGGTCCTCGGCCCATTGTTATTCTGTATTTTCATTAATGACCTTCCTTCTATTTTGAACTCACACTCACTCTTATATGCAATCGATCTAAAAATTTGCCAGGCTATCCGGTCAGAGTCGGACACGGTGCTAGTTCAATCGGATATCGATAGCATTTCCAACTGGGCTTATATGGTAGGTATGTCACTGAATATATCGAAGTGTGCTTGTATGCGTTTACAATCACGCAGTTATAGTGTTTATCCAACTTATCATCTTGAGGATCAGAACATTAAAGTAGTAACTCGTCTTAGCGACCTTGGAATAGTAGCTGCGAATGATTTTTCGACTTGTTGGAATACTGAGTTTGCTTGCTTAAAAGCAAATCGAATGGTTGGGATAATTCGTAGAACTTTTAGTTTGTTGAGTCTAGTTTCATTTAGAGCACTCGCCAACGCATTTATGATCAGTCATCTTACCTATGCATCACAATGTTCGTTCCCAAGAACAGTATACGAGAAAAGTAGAATTGAAAATGTGCTGCGCCGGGCAACAAAGCTCGTAAATTCAGTTAAAGCCTTACCTTATAATAAATTTAAATGTGCTTAGAAAACATTTTATCGTTTTTATGAACATCATTTTTACTTTTGATGACAATTTAAAAAAGTTTGAGATCTAAAGTAAATACAATTGATTATATTAAGTTCTATACAATAAATAACATACAATCTAATATACATACAACGAGGAGAATAAAATCACGAATCAAACGACTATATACAAATGGGTCGGAAAAAACAAAAGTCTCAAGTTCCCAACCATGTCGTGTCCAACACCGATGTTAGAAATGTTTCCAATGGATCTGAACAACAAGTCCTTTGCTCAAACAATGATTGTCACACGTGGGTAAGTATTTGGACTTCAGAATCCCAGGCATCTTGCCTTGCAGACAACGAATTCTACTGTGGCTACTGTTCGGCTAAGATGATAAATACGATGAAGAGTGAAATAGAGGGTCTCAAGACAAATATATTGAAACTATCTGGCAACGCAGCGATGTCCACACATGCCTCTTCGTATTGTAATAAGTTTCAACCTCGATGCCCAATTCATCCGCATTTGATTGCCTCTAAGAATGCCAAATCTCCCATCTCTTCTACAGGTATTACTATACATCCATCAATTTTGCCCAATCAATCAGCTCAATCTTCTGATGTTACTGTCATTGACCATTTGCAACCCAGTATTTCTTTAGTCGTATCAGATAAATCACCTTACATTTCTACCCCTCATTGCGTTTCTACGTCATCATCAGATAATCCATCATCAGATAATCTGAAGGAGCCGCAAATTGTATCGCAGCAAGATGGATTTTGTCAAGTTTATGATAAATCTACCGATACAGTGACGGAGCCGCAAATTGTTACAACTAATGTATTTTCACTCCCCGACAACCCACGTCCCGTCCTTCCCGTCTCGTTTCTCAATACCTTGCATCCATCAATCAAAATCACGTCCACCAACCTCCACAATCCTTCCACTCATAACCTATCCTCACATCGCTTGTCACCCTCTTTATTATCATTATCCTCTATGTCTCTCGTCGTCAAACCAAATCCCTCCAAATCATCAACTGCCAGCTCTTCTATCGTGATCTCACCTACTCA
Source organism: Pomphorhynchus laevis (assembly GCA_012934845.2). Taxonomy (NCBI): domain Eukaryota; kingdom Metazoa; phylum Acanthocephala; class Palaeacanthocephala; order Echinorhynchida; family Pomphorhynchidae; genus Pomphorhynchus; species Pomphorhynchus laevis. Next base: position 98,498 of record WNNJ02001682.1, read on the forward strand.
CGTCAGTCGTCCTCCATTACGGAAGCGCTTTGCTTCTCGCGATCGTTGCGTCATTGTCACTAATATCACGCCTTCTAACTCCTTATCTCCACAAGCACGTCTAGACGACGATGTTTCCGCTTTCAGATCTATCCTCTCGTCTATTGTCCCTGCGGATAAACCATCCTTTTTCAAGGACATTTCTCCTGTCGCATTCATCCGTCTAAACAAATCTTCTCAATCTAATCCTTCCCAGCCCCCTCTCCTAAAAATTGTTTTCAAGCATCGCTCTCACGCGTCTTCTGTCCTCTCTCAACGATTCAAACTCATGTCATCTTCAACCACTCGAATTTTCCCCGATCGCGCCCCTTCTGAAATCGCTCAAATCTCTTCAGCCCGCATCGAAAGACGTCGTCGCGAGGAAAACGGCGAAAAAATCACTCTCCATCCGAAATATAGACGGAAATTTTCAAGTTTCCACACCCGTCCAAAAATTCGATGGCGCTCCATCTCTCCTATGTGTCTTCTCCACTAGACTCTTTCGTCACAGCACACGGTTTCCGCCTCGGTCTCCTCAACACTAGATCTATTCTTAATAAATCCGATCTTATCCTCAACCTATTCACCAAGCAATCCATCGATCTCTTCTGCCTCACCGAATCCTGGCACTCAGATTCCGACGACCTTTCCATTCGCCGTCTGCTCTCTGCCGGTTGCTCCCTAGTCGAATCCGCCCGCCCCCTCAGCTCATGCCCTTCTAAATCCTCTAATCATGGCGGCATCGTCGCATTCGCGCGTCACCCAGCGTCTCTTCGCAAAATCAATCCCCCTTTCAGTCCTTGCTCTTTTGAATTGCTCACTTGTCGTTATTCTAACCCGATCACTCTAGATCTCGCCATTGTATACCGTCCTGGTTCATCAGCTCTTACAGCCTTATTTTTTACCGAACTCGCTGACCTCATTTCTCATTGTTCTTTGTCCTCAATCCCTTCACTCCTTCTAGGCGACTTCAATATCCGCCTAGACCGCACCTCTTCTACGGATTCCATCCGGTTCATTAACATTCTATCCAACTACAATTACAAACTAATCTCCACTGCCCCCACACATATACTTGGTTGGGCACTCGACATCATCGCTGTCCCCGATCATTTTGCTGCCTACACCACACTGTCCATCTCTGATCCTGGTCTATCCGATCACTTTCTTATCACCCTAGATCTCACTCACAACCACACCCCTCCTCACACACCTAAATCCTACGTCGCCCTTGGAGAAATCTTGACCTCTACCTTCTCCGCACTGCGTTACTCAAATCATCTCTATCATTACCCACAATAACATCTTCCTCTCTTCACGATCTCGCCCTTCTACACCTTCAAAGCTCTTATAACGCCTCATCTTAATACAAATCAACGCTTATATCTCCTCATCCAATCTGTACATTCTTTTCCAATCCGCTTTCCGCTCTAATTACTCGACAGAAGTCGCATGCATAAAAGTGTACAACGACTTACTCATTTCTCGAGACAAGACTCTATATAGTGTTCTCATCTCTCTCGAGCTCTCCTCCGCATTCGACATTGTCGACCACTCAGTACTCCTTTCTCGCCTTCGTTATGATTACGGCTTTTCTTCCTCCTCCGTAGCATGGTTTGCCTCATATCTATCCGACCGTTCTTTTTGCGTCTGTTCTAATTCATCATCCTCCCTCCCATCCCTATTTTTTGCGGGGTCCCACAAGGTTCAGTCATAGGTCCCCTCCTTTTCTCTCTTCTGCTTGGCGATCTATCTCCGTTTATCAAACCTTACTTCTTTAATGTAATGCAATACACCGATGACATTCTTATCTTTGCTCATGCACCTGCACATCGCACACACGATATCGGCATTTCTGCCTCCAACTGTCTTCTATCTACAAACGTCTCTCCATTCTCCATCTCGTTCTAAACCCAGAAAAGTCCAAAATAATATGGTTCCTCCCCCGTAAACCAAACATATCTCCTCCCACTGTATCTGTTGCCTCATCGATCATCCCCATAGTCCACAATCTCGCTTTCTTAGGCTTCCATTTCGATGATCACCTTTCCCTTAAACCCTTAGTCAGTGACAAAGTCTGCTCATCTAACTTAATTCTCCGTGACATCCGCCGTGTCCGCCACCCTATCGACTTCCGTTCTTGTATGTCTCTTCTTTCATCGCATCTTTGCCCTAAAATCGATTACTGTCTTAGCTTTTTCGCCAAGTCTCCAAAATCCATCATTCTACCTCTACAACGAATAATCAACACCGCCGTTTGAGTGCTCTTTCGTCTCCGTCGCTTCGACCACACATCCACATATTTTGCCCAACTCTCCTGGCCCACCATCCACATCCGCATCAAACTCCGCCTTCTTCCCGTTACTTTTCGTCTCATCGCTGTCGGCTCCCTGTCGTTCATCAACCTTCCTTTCTTAGACGACACTCGTTCTACCTCGCTATCGCTGCGTTTCCGTCATAGCTTCTTACTCCACGTTTTTAATTACTCCAACAACTACGGTCTCCGATCCTTCCTTGTCGCCTCCTCACTCGCCTGGAATCAACCTTCTCTCGACGTCCGCCGCGCCCCCTCCTGATTCATGTTCAAACACCTCCTCCGTTCACACCTTCTCGGCACCTGATTCACAGTCTTGTTTTGTTGTGGTCATGTAACCGGGCGCTGGCACGCATTTGCCACGTTAAAATAAATCGTTTTTTTTTAATTTTATTCTCGATTTTGGACATTGTCCGCAGTATCAATCCTCAATAATCAATTGTTTGGATACGCTTTGTAAGATAAATGCCTCGATACTTGTTTAAAATTGTCTTTATTATGTATTTCTTGCCTTTTTTGTTAAGTAAAAAAATCTTATTTGTTTGAAATCCAACTTTTTAGTATTTTTGATTGACGCCATATATTTATATTTTTAGATTTGTTGCCAATTTGATATCCTCTTTAAATGACCGACGCACAGGTATCGCTTTTGTTTTGCATCGCATTTGGTTCATAATTTTAAATCATCTGCACAAATTGCAGCGGGGCTGCTACATTTACTTAGAATGTCAAATAAATTTCGCTTTTCCCAAAGAATAAAGTGTCGTTCAAGATTTTGCCTGACAATTTTTTTGTTTGCTGTTCCATCTTTCGAGAAGTTGAAGAATTTCCGTTACTTAATACGGGCATTTATTTTTCAATTTTACTATCTGTTCAATCTATGATACGAATATTTACATTAAAAGTTGCTTGCATTACCTTTTTACATATTCGCTCAAATTGTGAAGCATGATGACGCCGTGTTCACTATTCAGTGTTCGCTGAAGACCCTAGAAAGACTCGGGTCTTTGTATTTCCGAGTTACTCGGTATTAGAAATATTTAGGCTTAGAATTCCGCGATAAAAGTGCGATCTTATAAAATTAACGATCGCTTGTGTTTTATAATGCTAAACCAAAATTTAATAAATAATTATAATTTTAATAACGTGAATTTAAAACTATGCGGATTGCTGAGAATTGCTGAAGAAGGAAAGTTGCCGAAGAAAGAATATATTTACGAAGATATTTATAGAGATTTACAATGATTTACGTTGTAAAAGATATATATTCTGAAGATTAAAAATTATTTATTACAAATTATTCGCTAATTATTCACTAATTGCTGATTATTCGTTCTAATAAACATACACTTAAAGAACAATATTAATTCATCCCCTATGCCTATATATTGATCGATTCATAATTGATATCTGATGAGTACCGCAAGCAATCAATTTACGCCCTGTAAAACAAAAAAACAAATAAACAATAAGAACGATGGAACGGACTGCTACGTGTGTCGTTTGCTTTTGAACTTTTCGACTTAATGGTTTTGGTTGTCTCCAGAAGCACCGCCCAATCTCCCTGCGGTGCTTGTGATGAATTGGTAGAGATGATTCGCTTTTCCACGTTTGGTATTAAATGCGACCGACGCATCTGACCATTCCCTCACATCTGCTATCAAAGATCGTTCTGTCCACTTCCTCAAAATGTTTTTAAAATTTATCGCGTGCACTACGCATTCCCATGAAACAGTTGATGGGAGATGCCGAAATCCTTTAAGGTTAGGACTCCGAGTTTCAGCGAAATTGGCTGACGGAGATATTCGTGGTGCTGTTAACTACTTTCGTCAGAGGAATCGTTTGCTACAAAAAAAGAAGAAACTCTTGCCACGCTCCAAGCCTTACACCAATCCGCGAACGAAACAGTTCCCATTCCTCCATCGACTGATGAAGATGATCGCCCTCATCCATGTTTAATTTCTGAACTTCAGAGCGCAATCGATTCTTTTCCCAGCACCTCGGGTCACGGATTGGACGGACTTTGTCCCCAACATTTAAAGGATCTGGTTTCCTTTGCAGCCGGTGAAGGCGGCCACATTCTTCTCAATGCACTAGCACCGACAGTGAACCAAATAGTTAGTGGTAGGTTATCCCCTGAAGTTATCCACCTCATATTCTCGGCATTCCTATTTGCTCTGGAGAAAAAGTGAGTTAGGGTTCGTCTAATTGCAATCGGCACGACCATTCGATGCGTTGCCGCGAATGTACTCTTTAGACAAGTGGCAAACAAGGTCGGTGATCATCTTCGTCTAGTTCAATTAGGTTGCTGCACTCCTTGTGGCGCGGAAACCATAGTTCATTCCTTAAGAATGTTCATTGAGAACACTTCAGTGCCCTTTGATGTGGTAAAATGCGACTTCAAAAATGCTTTCAACACTGTCAGCCACATAGCCCTACTCGATGCCGTGAAGAATCTTGCACCTGAAGCATTGCCATACTTTTACATGGCTTACGGATCTAAAACCTCACTCGTGTTTGAAGACCAAATTATATGGTCAGTCAGGATTGCAACAATAAGACCCCCGCCCATATGTTTTGCTATAGCCGTCAACCCACTAGCACACTCACCCGCCTGGTATTTGAATGACGCAACCATCAAGGGTGACCCATTTGAAACATTGTCTGATCTAAGTCAAATAGTTAATGACTCTTTGAAACTTGGTCTCTACTTGAATTCGCGAAAGTGCTAATTGTTGCCAATGAATGTCCATTATGGGGAACAACATCAGATGATTTTCGGACGATTTCAATTTATTTGCTCAGGGATATATGTTGTTATTTCTATCGATAAGCTAAGTATTTTGGGAAGCTGCGTTTTAGCAGCTAATTGTGCAGTGGAAGTAAAAAAGGATCTTGCCGCAATTGGAGCTTCTAGGTCAGCGTTCATGTGAGCTTGGGGCCCACGAAGCATTTTTCCTATTCAAAAACTGCTTATTTATGCCCTATCTCCTTTACAAACTACGCTCAGTCCCATTTTTCGAACACCCTGATGAGCTGCAAAAGCTGGATTCTATGCTAAGGAGATATCTTGCACGTATTCTTGAAAGCCACTTAACAGAGGAAGCATGGCGGTAAGCCGCACTTCCTGTATTATATGGGGTATCGGGATTCGTAACACAATTAATGTTGCTCTACCTGCTTTTTATCGCCTTATTGTGCTTCCCGTATCAACGTTGAATGCCTTTTGGGATTGAGCTCCCAACCATTATGCCGGTATTATTGTATTGGACTACAGGACTGGCTTTCCAAAACAGGAAAATCTTGGCACTTGAAAATGATACCAAGCAGTCCGTATGGGATTTACTTCTTATCAGGCAGATACACAATAGAATATCTTCATGTTTGCAGGATGAGGCTTCCAATGCGAGATAGATCTCTGTCTCAACACATGAGTCAAGTTCTTGACTCAATGCGCTACCTATTTCTGCCCTGGGAACCCGGTTAGGGGATGATGCGGTGAGAATTAGGATTTCCTTGAGACTCGGTTTTCCTGTTTGTACCCTTCATCGATGCCGTTGCAGTGTAATGATAGACGCAACAGGCCGACATGGTTTTGCCTGTAGGAGATCAGCAGTCCGCTTCCCACGTCATGCTGAACTCAATCAAATTCTCAGCAGAACTTTGAACACAAAGAACGCTCCCAATATTCTGAAACCACCCAATATGTGTAGGTTAGATGGTCGCTGTCCGTACGATGTCACTGTTTTTTTCATGGCGCGATGGTAAATGCCTTTTTGGGATTCTACTTGCGCGGATACGCTGGCTACGAGCAATCTGAGTGTCCTAGTGGAGCGTCAATTTGGTCAGAGTAAAGGAAGATCGTAAAGTATTCTGATTTGTGTAACTCCCAGCATTTCATTCCCTTTGGGGTCGAGACATATGGGGCACTGGGTAAGTCTGCAAAATCTCTTTGCAGTGAAATCGGCAGTAGATTAAAAAAGTTTTGGGAGATAATCGGGTGCACTCTTATTTACTCATGAATGTGAGTTTGGCCTACCAGAGAGGCAACGCAGCCCGTGTTCTCGCGACATCTGACTGAGGTATACTGTTGCTGACGAGGAGCTGACAACTAGCACACTGAGAACAACTGATTTCAATTTGTTTTTAACCGTTGAGTATTATTTATCAATTTTTTGATCTATATTTATCTATTCTTTTATTTTTATATAATTTATAATAATTTATTAATTATAATTTATTTTAATAATTTTTATAGATTATTTCAAATAATTTACATTTAGTTAAAATTTAAAATTGAAATTTAAAATAAAAGTCATTTTTATGAATAGCCTAATTAATACCAGACCATAATATCAGAATATGGATTAGAGATAATAGACGGCACACCTTTATGTCTTGACACAATAAGCAACGATTTCTGGTACTATTGATAATCAAATTGTTGAATTTAGTAATTACATAGATTTTAGTTAATTTATTCAAAACTTACCTTTCTGAAATAAAAATATCTATTTAAAGATTATTAAAGAAAAACAGTTGCCAAAGTTTATAATTTTAATATATTTAGAACGAACGAGCATTTCAAAAGCAGCCTACTATATTTCTTAATAGAAAGGAAGGTCTGAAGAAAAAGAAAAGACTGCGATACTTTAAGGATGTTGGATTGGGATTTAAAACTCCACGTGAGGTGAGTTGTTTTGAAATCATGTGCAGGTAGGTGGTTTTTTAGCTAAAATTACGAGCTTGACAAAAAATATATAAGTAAACTACTTTTATTGTAATTTATTTTAAAATTCATATTTATAATGCAGTATTCCATATTGATATGTCACATTGTACATTCAGATGCAATACACTCTACCGTTGCTATAAAATTACAAACTGATACGATTTGTTTTGTAATTGTAAAAGTAACTTTGTTCTGTACAAATTATTTCTCCATTTCAAAGATTATTATATTGAAAGTATTCTTATATTCTTGTATAATACACAAAGTGCATTTCATCTAAAATCAATTTTTTGAGATCTTAGATTAAGCAGTAATCTACCTAAGACTGAAATTTTCTAATATTTGACACAGTATGGGACCTCGACAGCTTACATTCGTTTACAGAATTATTATCCAAAAAGAAGGCTATCACGTGTGGTTTAATAATTCTACTATAATTAGGTGATTATCACTATTGGCGATACGACGATTATGTTTTCATGGATTTCTGTATTTACCCAATTTCCATCACAGATTTATACCTATTAAATCGAAAATATCCGTTGATAAAATTTCAAGTGTAGAAAAACACAAAATTTGTTATATTTCTTGGACATAAAGGTTAAAAAAAAACAAAAAATATAATCATCGAACAATACCTTAAACCTTACATCAGATTATAAACAAACTTTTCGCTTGTAGCTGCTGATATCCTTAATGTGTCATTAAAATCGCGTTAAAAAATGATAATTTTTTAAATTAATAAAATAAATTTAAATTTGAAGAAAGGTGGCAAAAACTATCGAAAAATTTATTTAATCGAGTATTTCGATGCCTAGCTGGCATCATCTTCAGCAATTGTATAAGTAGCTTTAATCAAAAATTTTTTATTCAGTCCTGAATAATTTTTTTTATTGTTATATAAAAATGAGGAAGGCACACCGTCGCATTCCTCATTCAAATTCAATTTAATAAAATAAAAAATACAAATATCAATTTATATCAATTTAAATCAATTTAAATTGATATAAACGTACATATCGGCTTGAAGAGAATGATATGATATTTATCAACAAATAGGCCATTCGGCCATACGGAAAAGCCCTGCAATGACAGAAAGACAGTATACCACACTTCAAGTCTTTAGGCGTTTTTAGTATTCACAAAGGGCTCAATACATGTTTCTAATACAGTTTGAAATACAATGCAGCAAGTTAAATTTGCTATTAATTCTCTATTTAATTTTACAATTTGCTACAAAATTAAAAAACGTTCGTTAGTTATTTTACGAATATTGTATATTATTGATTGCAAAAAATTATTGATTGTAAACTAATTTCACCTACTTTTGATATTTTTAATCCTAAATAATTAATAATTAATTAATTTGATATTTTTAATCCTAAATAATTAATAATTAATTAATTATTTTAATTATAATATTAAAATAATTAATTAAATATTAATTAAATTGATATAAACGTACATATCGGCTTGAAGAGAATGATATGATATTTATCAACAAATAGGCCATTCGGCCATACGGAAAAGCCCTGCAATGACAGAAAGACAGTATACCACACTTCAAGTCTTTAGGCGTTTTTAGTATTCACAAAGGGCTCATACGATGTATGACAATACATGTTTCTAATACAGTTTGAAATACAATGCAGCAATTCTGAGTCACATACTTAGTTCAGACGAAAATACTATTGAAAAAATATATCACAAATATTTGACATAATAGGTGATATTGTCTTCAATTACTCCATTTAAAAGGACCATTTAATAAGTTCTGACAATGTAATCAGAAGGAAACGCTTTGTCCCATCTAGTTTTAGAAGGTATACACAGTATGAATTACGCAGGTCAGGGATGCAGAGAAATTATGGCTAGCATCAATTACATAATTAGCGATTGCGAAGCCCTTACATTTCTTGGAGCTCATACACTATATGTGATAAGCATGTTATATTAAAAAATCTTTTTAATGATTCACATTTTCTTCACAATTAAAACTTAAACTTTTTAAAAAATACATTTTTGTATTCGCGTCGGTAAATGGATGCTAACTAGACATATTAGGTAAGATACAAATGTATTTCTTACTGAATCTTATTGTGGTTTATGAACGAAACTGATGATGATTAAATAAAATGTAATTATTTAAATATAATATTTTAATTATTAAACTGAATTTGTATTTATTCATTGCACGTTTGCCGAATATTTACACTTTACGTAAATAATATCTTTTTTGTTTTTAATAACATTTTTTATTATGTAAAGCTATCTCGTTGATCGGCTGTCAAAAGCTGGCAAACTCGAGGAGAGAGTAGAGCGACGGTTTTGGAGTTGCCGGAAGTGGGCCCCAGAAGTTGAGGATATCCGTAACGGATAGATCCCTGCTCCTGAAGTCACTCCAAGTCGAGATTAATTGGGGAGAAAGCGTGGCTCCATAGTTGTGTAGGGATAGTGACTTCTCCAAAACTTTATCATGGCTAACGCTACCAATCCACTCCGACGCTCTCCCTCACCAGCATACAGAATTATCCTTCTTGAATATCTTCCAGAAGGAAGCCTGAGAGGGACTAAGACGAGTAATAATCGATTTACTTATTGTGACCATGTGCTTTGATACTCGTTGTCACGAGTATCAAAGCACATGGTCACAATAAGTAAATCGATTTATATTTGAATTAACTCATTTAATTCACTCTTTGTAATAATTTACACCATTTCTACGTTATCTAAGTGAATACGAGACAATTGCTCAGTATTAGATATATATTTTCAGTTTCTAGATAAAAATATTTGTCTTGAAGATCACTAAATTTGTTTTATAATTTTCGGTCTCTCAAAACATTTAATATTTTTCTGCTTTTGTTCTGATTAGGCTATTGAAGGAACTTATATTGATAAAAAATGTCCTTTTACTGGCAATGTTCATATACGTGGACGAATACTAACTGGAGTGATTATCAAAATGAAAATGACACGAACAGTCGTCATAAGACGCGACTATTTGCACTTTGTTAGAAAGTATAACCGATTTGAAAAGAGACATAAGAACATGTCGGTTCATTTAAGTCCTTGTTTCAGGTATATAACACATGAGAGAAGCTTTTCTAAACTATAAGTTTATATAAAATTGTTACAATTCACTAATATAATACACTCTATATTCCGAATTAATTCTTTGTCCTGTTACTAATTTTGCATAAAGTTACTAATTTATGCCAAACTTGAATATTCTCTTATTTTTCAAATAAGTTACTATATTTCTTAATAGAAAGCAAGGTCTGAAGAAAAATAAAAGACTGCGATACTCTAAGGCTGTTGGATTGGGATTTAAAACTCCACATGAGGAGTTTCAAATAATCCTTAATAGGTTTTAATCCTTAATTTCAAATAATCCTTAATAGTTTTTGATCATTATATACCGTGCAACAGAAGTTGTTGCACTTAATATATAACTGTACCCTCAGTTTATTTGACATTGATGTTTTATTGTTTGTGCATTCGTCAGGTGCCGCCATCTTAGAGTTAGTACTTAAAAGCTAGTATATTAACCTTAATCCCAGTCAATTTTGAAGTTCATTGAAGTCATTAGTTTTGATTTTTAATAGCAAAACTAAATACGCCTAGAAACTATCGAAATACTTTTGTGAGATTCACTGCGTTATATTATCTAAGCCCAATTTAAGCCGACATCATAATGCCATGCCATTCAAATTTCATAATGACCATTTACTTTATCAGAATCTAAATCTTGTAATATATCATTTAAATCATGGTAGTGCGGAGATGTAGCTCTCTTCATCTATCACCGAAATAACTTACAATTGATTGTCTTTTATTATGCATTTTTAAATAACTTGCAAATAACTTTCAGTTGTTCAGATAAATACTTTATTTGAATAAAGTATTTAATTATTTAAATTATTTATTTAGAGTGCAGGATCATTACAAGCTTGAGCTTGTTATGTTTGTGGACTTAATTAAAATTACACAAATAATGAAATAACAGAATAACATAATTGATAATATCACAATGTGATTTGCATTAAATAACTATTAAAGTTAATATTTGATTTTGATGATCCATTTTTCTTTAGTGAATTTTATGAGCGAAATCAAAAAAATAAAACTTTATATTTCGCCAACTTCTGTTAGAATCATCAAAAAAAATATTTTTTAATGATTTTTTTAATCAAATACCATATAAATGGTGTAAATGGCATATATATTTTTATATAAATGGCATATATTTTATATAATATAAATGGTATAAAATACAATGCTTTATAAAATAACATATTTTTGGTATTTTTCTGATGATAACATAAGTTAGCGCAATATTAACATTACAAGATTTCTTTTTTTGATTCTGCTCCCAAAATGATGACGCTAACTGATATGTTAGAATCTCATATGCCATTCTATAAATGGCATATTCTGCTCATAAAATTCAATAAAGAAAAATGGATCATCAAAATCAAATATTAACTTTAATAGTTGTTTAATGCAAATCACATTGTGATATTATCAATTATGTTATTCTGTTATTTCCGTCGTTTTAATTAATGCCACAGACATAACAAGCTCAATTAATCGACTTTTTGATCGCTTATGGTTGGTTTAGACTTATATTAATCGACACATACTTAGCAGCGGACTGAGCATAACAGATTACACATCAACTCTTGTATATTACAGTATTAGTATTTCTATTATAAATTGATTGTTCACTCATATTGGATTATTTATTAGTGGAGAGAGTGAAGTCAAATAGTTAATCGAATTTTCAATAGCCTACTGCTATAATCATCAGGAGTAAATGTTACAAAAGGTATTTTTTCGTTTAAAATATTTAAAAAATATATTTACTCCTGATGAAAATTCGTTTAAATAAATATTTTACTTCACTCTCTCCACTAATAAATAATTGTTATTTCTGATCAAGTTTTTAATTTTTTTCTTAATTTTTAAAAAGTTCGTAAAATCATCAGATTATTTCCGCATTGTTACAATTCTTGTATCAATTTTTGTATCATACAATTTATCCTTAAATGTTCTTTTATCTATAGGTAGTGGCACGTTTTGCATATTTGTTTCTGTTTATTCTGATTTTGTGTTTAGAGATGTTAAAGTTGGGGATGTTGTAACTGTCGGCGAATGTAGACCACTTTGCAAAACCGTCCGATTCAACGTACTAAAGGTTGCGTCTACTACAGGGGGAAAGAAGCAGTTCAAGAAATTTTAAAACACAATAAATATATATATCTTCGTATTTTTTACATTTTGATTTAAAACGTATTTATTTAAGTTTAGAAATTCCAGTGTTAACTCAAATTAAAAAATAATTAGTCTACTTATTTTCACGGAATGGTCTCAACAATATAATAAGGAAATTAAAATATACCTGTATTATATTGGAATCTAAACTACATCAAAATACAATAAAATCTAGGTTCCTATTCATAAAACTAATATAATTTTTTATATAAGTTATTGTTTATAACTTATAACTAACTTATTGCTGGGAATTGCATTCGTGTCGAACATTACATTTTGGTGAAATAAAATTATAGACACGAGTCTATTATAGACAAAATTATAGACATTTTAATTTCACAATTTTTTTATTTGCAAGCTTTCGACGGTTTGTATTTTTTAAGCATATACATATACATATTTGTCTAAAGAATTTTCTAATGAATTTTAAGAACACAAAAGAAATAATTTTACACGGATATTAAAGAAACGTTAATAAAATTAATTAATCTTATATTCGGAAAAAGATATACATATATATGTTATAATAACTACAACGTATCTAACAAAAATTAAACCATCAAGTAAATATAAATATATGGATAAAATTGAATTAATAGAATCCTTAAATATTTTGATAAATCAAAATTATTTAAAAGTAGGGACATCTATATTTAGACAAGTAAAAGGTGTTCCAATGGGTGGTAATAGTAGCCCAATTATAGCTGACTTGTTTTTAAGCTTTATAGAATATGAATTTGTTCATAACTGTGTAAAAAATAAATCTAAATTATATAAATATATGAAATATATGTTTCGATACATTGATGATATATGTGTATTTAATTCTAATAATTTTTATTCAATTAGTGAACAAATTTATCCAGAAAGCCTTATTCTTAACAAAACCAATATTAATGATAAAGAAGGTGTATATCTAGATATGAACATTAAATTAACATTAACTAAAACTACTATTAATTCACATCGTAAAGATGACATATTTAAATGTACAAGAAACATATTTTTGCATGAGCATTCATGCATACTATGTAATATAAATATAATACATTAAATAATGAAATTTTAAGAATTGCAACAATATGTAATGATATTGGCTTTCTTAAAAATCATTTAAATAATTTAATAGATACATATTTTAAACTAGGTTACTATAAAAAAACATCAAGCAGAAAATAGTAAAATATATAAATCAACACAATAATATAAAGAATAAATTTAAACTCTTAAGTGGCAAATTTTTATGGATGGATAATAAATAATATACTTTGTATTAGAATAAGATACTAGATAGTTATTTCAGAGGAAATACATCATTAGCATGTATTTGGCCCCGCTGCTATGTTGGGTAGAGGAGTTAGGGGCCGAAACCTGATAGCATAGCAGTTCCTCTGATGACCTCTAATTCTTATTCTGATACAACGTCTGTTATTTATTAGTCAATTCATAAAAATGACGTTTATTTTAAATTTCAATTTTTTATTTTAACTTGATTAAAAATATAAAAAATCTAAAAACAATTATTAATTTTATTATTTAATTATTAAATTTTGATTTAGCATTATTATGTTTTGTTTAGTTTATAATTATATTAAATACTTAGACTCATTAGCTGATTTGATTGATAAGCTGTAATTTTTGTATCAGACATTTCTGAAGATAACATCAAATAGTTGCCGTTTATGATCGAAAAGTATTTCAATCTCTTTGTACTGGACTTTATACCTCTGATTATGCAAATTGACTGTTGTTTTAGTCGGATTCTTCATTTTGAGACATTTTAGCAATTTGTAAAACTTTTGAGTATAAAAACATTCGATTCTAATTGACATTGTAATTAAATAAATATTAGAAATAAAGTTTTAAAGATTATTATCTTTACTATATAAAGATCTTATAAAATATTAAAAATTATTAACGTATAATAAAATATACTAGATTTATTCAAAAATCTATTACGTACAAATAATATCAAAATATGATCATAGTATATTTTACGATTTGGGGTTGTCAACCATCGAGATCGTGTTTTAAAAGTGGCATCACGTCTTTATGCTAATTTATGTTGTAATTAATTAATAGCAACATATTAATTATTATGTCGTATCAATTAATATTTAAGAAGTTTGATCTCTATGTATTACTACATACTTTTCATTAGCATTATCATTAGCTTGCACAAACTTTGCCAAACTTAAACAGTTTTTTAAATACCAGATAAGGTATTCTTCTGATCCAATACGGCAATATTTAACTACGAGATAGTTATTCTTTAATAGTTACCACGTATTTTGAGATCGTATGTTTTTTCTACTTCAAAGTTTTATTGGTTGTCGCTGGCTTGAATGAGTGGCCAGGATCTCAATTGCATTATAATTCGTATTTTTCGAAAGTATGTTTTGTTAAGTGAACACCCCATAGCTACTAAAGACCAAAGAAACATTTTAATGCATCCTTGCTAAACAACTTTGCAAAAAGTTGTTTTTCATTTAGATCTAATTAATCTGAAGGTGTACAAAGAAAAAATGATGGCTACTGCTGTATATTGACTAGAATAGGTGTATTTTCTAAATATACATTTGCATGCCCATTAAAATCTAAAAAATATCGCTCTTGAAGTTTAATTTTTTATGGTCACTCACCCAAGTAATGGTCACTTGACAGGCGCCTTATATTAATTGTTATTATATTGATATTGGATCGTATCATAGGGTAATAAAATATTTGTCTATACAATAGCTATGTGTTTTAACTTTATTTAAATTATATAAAATCTTATATAACAATTATTTAATAACACACGATTTATCGAAATAAAAATTATAGGTCTACATTATTACTACAAGCAAGCATTGGCTATAAAGCCGTTTCGCTCGATCACAAAAAAACATCATTATATACACCAAAATGTTGAAGAATTGCAAGGTAGGGGATTTATTTGAAAAATTTTACAAATTTTCAGTCGCTCCTGGCTACCTTCTTCAGGCAAAAAAAATCAAAAGTTCAAACAGTAAAATCACAACTACACAACACATATACACTTACAACAAAAACATCAAATAATTTTTACCGAAAATTACAAAACACAAGTATTGAAGTTCAATTGGATAAAAATTGGCAAAAAGCACTAAAATAATAAACAAGAATAAAAAAGATAAAACACAAAGGAATAAAACACCATATAAAACCAAATCAAATTAAAATACAAATCAATCCAAAAACTACATGTTTATTCCAACTGCAAACCGTATTGTGGCAATCTCAAGATAACGTCTGCTTTATTGCCTTCAAAGACTTTGCCACATTCTTGTCTTAAGAAAAGGGCTTCCTCAATTGTTCTAATTTTCTTATTCGTCTCTTGACAAAGAACTTCAGCACCATCAAAATTAATTATGTGATCACTGTTCTTGCAAAGATTGAAGACCGCTGATGATGAATTGGCCGTTTTTATGTTCCGACTGTGCTGTCCTACGCGCGTTTCTAGCTGGAAAGCTGGAAACACGGGTGAAAAGCTGGAAACACGTGTAGGACAGCACCGTCGGTAGAGAACAATTGAGGAAGCCCTTTTCTTAAGACAAGAATGTGGCAAAGTCTTTGAAGGCAATAAAGCATACGTTATCTTGAGATTGCCACAATACGGTTTGCAGTTAGAATAAACATGTAGTTTTTGGATTGATTTGTATTTTAATTTGATTTGGTTTCATATTGTGTTTTATTCCTTAGTGTTTCTTTTTTATTCTTGTTTATTATTTTAGTGCTTTTTAGCCAATTTTTATCCAATTGAACTTCAATACTTGTGTTTTGTAATTTTCGGTAAAAATTTCTTTGATGTTTTTGTTGTAAGTGTATGTGTTGTGTAGTTGCGATTTTACTGTTTGAATTTTTGATATTTTTGCCTGAAGAAGGTAGCCAGGAGCGACTGAATATTTGTAAAATTTTTCAAATAAATTCCCACCTTGCAATTCTTCAACAAATATGAGTGGGATTTTTTTTACCAACATACACCAAAATTAAAGTAAAAATATCAATAAAAGGGGCAATCTTCATTATTCCCGCCGTTAATCGTCCAATTTATGAGAGCAGTCTTGAATGTCTTAACGTCTGTGGCCATCACGATTTCCGACGGTAGTCGATTCCAAGCATTTGTACAACGATGAGACAACCGATTCAACCGTGAACTGCAACCATGGGACGATATCCTCAACAACAGGGGATGACCTCCGTGGCATCGTCTATCGTTGATAACCACCGAATGGGTAGGATATCCATCCGAACCGTTGGCGATATGCCACATTACTAACATATCTAGGATGTACAGTCTTAGGTACACATTCATCATACCCATAGTTTTAAGTCTGTCGCGATAATTCATATGAGAACAACTCGAACACAGTTTGCTGCTACGACGAAGAATATTTTCTAAGTCATTCAACTCTTTTTTTAGACGTTGGTAAACTGGCTTGTATCGCGAACTCAATATGTGATCTCACAAGTGCATTAAATAGAATTCTAAAACATGTAGGTGACACAAACTTGAAGCAGTTTTTTTATCATGTACAACATTCTTCTGGCAGACGCGCATCTACGTTCAATGTCCATTCTAGACTTCAAGGAAAAATGAGTTATGATACCAAGGTCTTGTACATGAAATACATAATTAATTATTTGAGATTCTATAGTATATCGGGCAGGTACAGAACTATACCCGAATATCTGCAAAAGCAAGATATTGCCATTGCAGTTTACTCAGCAGAGAGTTGATGAAAATGTTAAAAAGTAATGGGACAAGCACAGTCCCCTGAGGAACCCCTGAAGTCACACTACGCGGAAAAGAAAAACAATCACCAACCTGTACTATATAGCTCCTAGATGACATAAAATCAGCAACCCACGCTACATACATCTTGGGAATGCCATAATCAAATAATGCTTGTATCAACTGAGAATGAGGTACGCGAGCGAATGCTCTATTAAAATCAATAAACAGGGCATAAATAGAGCTACCTCGAGATAATTCTGCGACCCACGCCTTACGAGAACACTTGAGATTCGTCAGACAAGATCTACCTTTTCTGAAACCATGCTGTTGAGAGCAAATCTGTCCGGACTCAACCAAGTGACTCATTATCATTTCGTGAACTATACCCTCCATATTTTTACTTATATGGCTACTTAAACTTATAGGCCTGTAGTTACTAGCTGAGTTCCGCACACCTTTCTTATAAGCAGGTACAACCATATCACGTTTTCAGTCGAGCGGTAATTTGCCAGAGTTTAAAGATAGCTAAACAGTATTGGCAAGGGGCAAAAGAGGTGGGTACTCAAGATACGTAAAATAATGGGGTGAATGTTGTCAGGACCAGCAGATGAACACTCCGACAGCCGAATCAATTTGACAAATACTTCATCTTTAGTCATTGAAATCGAATCACTAGAGACATGAGATCTTAGTGGTTCATAATCAATGTTGGATACCGAAGGAACATTGCTTAGAGTAAATTCATTTGCAAATTCCTTGGCAACGTCGACCTGAGAAGGCACTTGACAACCATCAACAACCAAGTGAGAAATACCACAGGGAACATTCCCATTTTGGCGCATGTATGACCAAAAACGTTTGGAATTTTGACCATTCGAATTTAGGAGGTCGTACTCATAATAAACACGCTTATTAGTGCAGAGTGGCTTAAAAACATTACGAGCTTGTCTGAAAGATGAGATGAACGATGGATCATTACGTGGTACTTTAAAGAAACGGTTTCGTTCGTACAGTGCTTTCTTGAGATCATGGTCAAACCAAACTTGCTTGCGGTTGTAACGTTTCTTGATTACTATTTTTGGGGCAAACTTATTTGAAACTTCAAGTAACTTATCGTGAATAAGTTTCATGTCAGCAACGGTCAACTGAACTGTCATCACAACAAAAGTTAATACAATCTGTGTAAGTCAAGAGTGATGCGCGATCTGCCTTATGCCACAGCCGTTTAACCAAATTAGGCTAAGCATCCTCCATCATAGCCCCCCCCAAAGAAGGACGAATACCGAATTGAATGGTTACATGGTCACTCAATCCCAGAGGAGATACATAGCGTATGCCACAAACATGATCACAATTTCGAGAAAAGAGTAGATCAAGTATAGATGAACTATTGCCGCATACTCTGGTAGGACATGTCAGTAATTGAACTAGTAATAAATCGTGAGTCAAGAATTTCCATATTTGAGTTTCAGAAGCATTGCAATGATCAATACTAAAACCCCCAACATCACTAACCCCAACACTCGGAATGTTAAAATCACCAGATAGGATGAAAGGACGATGATGCGTACATGAATTAAGAAGCACATTACGCTGTACATCGTCAAAAACAGATGATTTAGAAGTTGTATAAAGGACACTAAGCAAAAATCTAAGTTCGGATAATATCACGTCTAACACCAAGCACTCACAAGTTCCTTCACTATTGGAGTACTCAACCGAACCGACTACAACCGCCTTGTGAGCTAAATAGATGGCAACAACACTCCCGCGACGAACATCACACCTATCTGACCAAGTTACGGTATAACCCCGAATATTAATTGTAGCATTACTAATCCCACTATGTAGCCACGACTCAGATACGGCAAAGGCGTCAAAATGTTTTGTAGTCAACATAATGCGAAGATCATCCAGATTAGAAGTTAAGCTACGAATGTTAGAATAGCCAATGAGAAGAGCACGCTTATTTGCAGAAGCTTTAATACCCGTTTTCACCAAACTGAAATAAACAAGGGAACCCATAGATATAGAACCAGCACTCAAAGGTCCATGCATATTGGATGCCAAATCACAAATGGCTTGCGTTGGCAAACACGAAAATTTCTGAGACACAAATCCACCTCATTTTCGACACGACGGTGGGCAAGCTCCTGCTTAGCATTAAGTAAGAAAATACGCTCTTTGTGAGAAAGATCTTTTAAAATACGAACAGGTTGATTTTTTAGTCTGAATCCTCGATTTTAGAGGGATTTAGCTTCACTAAAAAAAGATTTATTTTAACGTGGCAAATGCGTGCCAGCGCACGCTTACATGACCACAACAAAACAAAACTGTAAATCAGGTGTCGAGAAGGTGTGAACGGAGGAGGTGTTTGAATGTGATAAAGGAGGAGGCGCGGCGGACGTCGAGAGGGAGTTGATTCCAGGCGAGTGAGGCGGCGACGAGGAAGGATCGGAGACCGTAGTTGTTGGAGTAATTAGATACGTGGAGTAAGAAGGTATGACGGGAACGCAGCGATAGCGAGGTAGGGCGAGTGTCGTCTAAGAGAGGAAGGTTGATGAACAATGGGGAGACGACAGCGATGAGACGAAAAGTAACGAGAAGAAGGCGGAGTTTGATGCGGATGTGGATGGTGGGCCAGGGGAGTTGGGCAAAATATGTTGATGTGTGGTTGAAGCGACGGAGACGAAAGAGCACTCGAACGGCGGTGTTGATTATTCGTTGTAGGGTAGGATGATGGATTTTGAAGAATTGGCGAAAAGGCTAAGGCAGTAATCGATTTTAGGGAAAAGAAGCTAGTTTCACTAGTTAATCGGAGGACAACCTTTAGAAGCCTAGGATGGTTACCAGATGTTTTACTATCAAGACGAAACATACTCCTGGCAGTTGACTTGGACAACACATCTCGATCCGAATAGTCGAACATGGTGGAAATAATGGTCCTGACTGCATCAACGTCATTATCCAAACAAGTTTTCAAACGCTACTTACAGATTCACTTAAATTTGTAAACAACGCACAAAAAGACCTGTCATAGTCCTTATGTCGGGTACGTTTATTAGATTCAGATTCAACATGCGCACAGTCTGACGAAATTGACTTGGACAGATGACGCCACGGGCCACAGCGATCAAGCTCCCCTTCAGTGTCATTCACTTTATGATTATTACATGTGTCAAAAGAGCTGCAACCGATATTGCCACTTAGGCGTTCTGTAGTTATACTTTGTTGAAGTTCGGATCCACATCCTTGCTTAGTCAATACGGACATATGTGATCGAGAACCAGTTATAATTGGTTCCGTTCCGCTACTGCTTGACTGCATGTTGAGCCGGTTTCTATAATACTGATGTGGACGTCCGTTTGTCCATATTCGACATGGTTGGCGCTTAGTGCTGCTCGGGCATTCTACAAGGTCATCATTTCCGATAGTGACCTCGGTAGAGAGGCTGTTACAACCATAAGATGATGCTTCGCATACTTGTTGTTCATTTATAATGATATTTGCTTCACATAACTGATTCGATGTTGCTGGTTTGTGAGCATAAGATATAGCTCAACAAAATCCACAATAAAAAGGTCGTAGCTGTAAAGATTTACAGTCAACATACTTCACTTTTATCAATGACGATACATTGCAACCATCGCAGCCACACCCAATCTCGAGCTAAACATAGTCGTCAATACGTTTTACCCCGCGTGGTTTACGAGATTTTAATCCCATTTGTAGATAAACAGGTATTTTGATTTAGAATTTTGGATGGTGTCAATATCTTGAGATATTTTTCTGGCAATTCGAATTTGTGAAAATGGCGTTATAATGCTACCGCTATTGAAGAGTGCATTCGTTTGATAGAAACATTCGTGTGATAGAAACAGGTTAACTCTAAAAATTCCGCGAGCGGAACGAGCGGAACTGGATTGATCTGGAACTGGATTGATCTGGAACTGGATTGATCTGGAACTGGATTGATCTGGAACTGGATTGATCTGGAACTGGATTGATCTGGAACTGGATTGATCTGGAACTGGATTGATCTGGAACTGGATTGATCTGGAACTGGATTGATCTGGAACTGGATTGATCTGGAACTGGATTGATCTGGAACTGGATTGATCTGGAACTGGATTGATCTGGAACTGGATTGATCTGGAACTGGATTGATCTGGAACTGGATTGATCTGGAACTGGATTGATCTGGAACTGGATTGATCTGGAACTGGATTGATCTGGAACTGGATTGATCTGGAACTGGATTGATCTGGAACTGGATTGATCTGGAACTGGATTGATCTGGAACTGGATTGATCTGGAACTGGATTGATCTGGAACTGGATTGATCTGGAACTGGATTGATCTGGAACTGGATTGATCTGGAACTGGATTGATCTGGAACTGGATTGATCTGGAACTGGATTGATCTGGAACTGGATTGATCTGGAACTGGATTGATCTGGAACTGGATTGATCTGGAACTGGATTGATCTGGAACTGGATTGATCTGGAACTGGATTGATCTGGAACTGGATTGATCTGGAACTGGATTGATCTGGAACTGGATTGATCTGGAACTGGATTGATCTGGAACTGGATTGATCTGGAACTGGATTGATCTGGAACTGGATTGATCTGGAACTGGATTGATCTGGAACTGGATTGATCTGGAACTGGATTGATCTGGAACTGGATTGATCTGGAACTGGATTGATCTGGAACTGGATTGATCTGGAACTGGATTGATCTGGAACTGGATTGATCTGGAACTGGATTGATCTGGAACTGGATTGATCTGGAACTGGATTGATCTGGAACTGGATTGATCTGGAACTGGATTGATCTGGAACTGGATTGATCTGGAACTGGATTGATCTGGAACTGGATTGATCTGGAACTGGATTGATCTGGAACTGGATTGATCTGGAACTGGATTGATCTGGAACTGGATTGATCTGGAACTGGATTGATCTGGAACTGGATTGATCTGGAACTGGATTGATCTGGAACTGGATTGATCTGGAACTGGATTGATCTGGAACTGGATTGATCTGGAACTGATTGATCTGGAACTGGATTGATCTGGAACTGGATTGATCTGGAACTGGATTGATCTGGAACTGGATTGATCTGGAACTGGATTGATCTGGAACTGGATTGATCTGGAACTGGATTGATCTGGAACTGGATTGATCTGGAACTGGATTGATCTGGAACTGGATTGATCTGGAACTGGATTGATCTGGAACTGGATTGATCTGGAACTGGATTGATCTGGAACTGGATTGATCTGGAACTGGATTGATCTGGAACTGGATTGATCTGGAACTGGATTGATCTGGAACTGGATTGATCTGGAACTGGATTGATCTGGAACTGGATTGATCTGGAACTGGATTGATCTGGAACTGGATTGATCTGGAACTGGATTGATCTGGAACTGGATTGATCTGGAACTGGATTGATCTGGAACTGGATTGATCTGGAACTGGATTGATCTGGAACTGGATTGATCTGGAACTGGATTGATCTGGAACTGGATTGATCTGGAACTGGATTGATCTGGAACTGGATTGATCTGGAACTGGATTGATCTGGAACTGGATTGATCTGGAACTGATTGATCTGGAACTGGATTGATCTGGAACTGGATTGATCTGGAACTGGATTGATCTGGAACTGGATTGATCTGGAACTGGATTGATCTGGATATCTGGAACTGGATTGATCTGGAATGTATGTATATTAGATCCCAAACTTTTTTAAGATTTAAGGTTTACATTTATAGGTTTATTTATAACACACGAAGTTTCAAAATGAAAATTAGACGCCATCAGGATGAACTGATATTTATTATTAGTAATAAATAATATTTATAAATTAGATATTTATTATTTATTAATATTATAACTAATAATTAATTATTATTAATTATATATCAACTAAAAATTAATAATTTAAATTTAAAATAAAAGTTAATTTTTTTGAATTGACTAATAAATAACATACGTTGTATCAGGTAAATGATTAGAGGTAATCGGAAGGAACAATATTCGCAAATAAGAATAAGAATTAGAGGTCACCAAGAGAAACTGATCAGGTTTCGGCCGTTATTCGTCGACCCAGCATTGAAGGGAGACCAAATACATAACAATAGCGTATTTCTTCTGACAAAGTGTATATTATCCTCTAATGGAGTGTAACTGGTGTATCTTATACACTTGACTGATGTATCTTAACCAGTGATTAACAAAAGTGTTAAATGTAACTAACAACGAAAATGGGTCTCACAGAAGACTGGTACGACAAAAACAATTCCAGATTCTCATCAATAACGTATATTTTGTATCGAAATTGTTTAAGCAATTTCCGGAAGTAACACAAATTTATTTGTATAGTGAAATTAATTATAAAAATGAATGAATCAGATAACTGAGTCTGCATATTTTATACTATATATAAGTCAAAAATAGAAATAAATAATAAATAATTATATAAGATTTGATACAATTTATATTTACCCGCCTCTTAAATGAGACATTTACCCGCCTCTTAAATGACTGCGTGGATGATATATATTGAATATATACAATATATATTTATATAAATTAATAAAATATACAATATAATAATATAATATATATTAATATATTGTATATATTAATATATACAATATATATTTATATAAATTAATAAGAAAATAAATAATAAATAATTATACAAGACTTAATTCAATTTATATTTATATCAATTTAAAATAAAAATTGAAATTTAAAAGAAAAGTAAATTTTTATAAATTGACTGGGTGTTAATTGGGCTAATTGGTGCTAATTGGGTTAAGGTGTTAATTGGGTTAAATGAGATATAAATAAACGTGTGTTTTGTAAATAATTACAAATATTTACAAGCACAAATATTTTATAATTTTAAATAATAAATAATAATAATAAATAATTATATAAGATTTGATACAATTTATATCAGTCAAAATTTAAAGTGAAATTTAAAATAAAAGTCAATTTTATGAATTGACTAATAAATAACACACGATTAATCAAAATAAAGATTAGATGTCAGTAGGAACTGCTATTTATTATTAGTAATAATTAATATTTATTAATTAAATATTAATTATTCATTAATATTTCATATATAGTTACTTATTAATGAATAATAATTTAACAATCTTTTAAGCCAGACGTGGAAGAACGACGATAACAGTCTTAGATACAGTTTCGTCATCCATATGGCTCATAAGTGCCAGATCTATTCCACTGCTGGATGCAAAGGAGGACTAGCAGACGGCAAGAAACAAGTCATATGTATGAGGTACTAGAACACATCTAGTATTATCATAGAGTGCTAAACCAGCACTAATGGCTTCACCAAAAAGGATCATTAGCAAAAGCACTGACAAATGCAAAGCAGGTATATTTTATATCGGCTAACTTTTTTATGAATATCTCAAATGAGAGTGATACCATTGCGCGTAAATTATGGTAGCAGTCTTTTAAGCCAGACGTGAAAAACGACGTTTATTATTTATTAATTATTTATTAATAATTGATTAATTATTTTGAATCGGAATGAGATATTCTGGGGGAAATAATTATTTTTGA
Organism: Pomphorhynchus laevis; assembly: GCA_012934845.2. Classification (NCBI taxonomy): domain Eukaryota; kingdom Metazoa; phylum Acanthocephala; class Palaeacanthocephala; order Echinorhynchida; family Pomphorhynchidae; genus Pomphorhynchus; species Pomphorhynchus laevis. The sequence goes on from WNNJ02001682.1 coordinate 123,214, forward strand.
TCTTATGAAATTAACAATCACACGTGTTTTATCAAATAAAACAAAAATATAAATAAAATAAAAATAATGATAAATAAAAATAAAATAATTAAATAATAAATTATTGAATATAATATCAGATTAAAATATCATATAATTTTTAGATTAATAAATAACTAATCATTTTTTTTATCTAAATGCCATTTCCAGAAAAAAAGAAATTGATATGAGTGAACAATCAATTTATAATAGAAATTGAATATTTCATCGATATTTCGTTCGCTAACCGTGGACATTTTCAATAAGTATCTAAAACAATAAAACAAGTAAAGTTAAAATGTATGAAGAACAAAATCATTTTGGACATTCAAATTTGGTTCCAGGAGCTTTATACCGACAGCCTCCATAACTAATCGGCGTTTTAAGTTAGGCTTGGAAATCAAAACTGGCATATTGTCAAAGTCGATGTCATGACCAGTTTGAAAAGCATGGTCTGCTAATGTCGAATGCGCTGATGTTGTGAGTGCCTTCTTATGTCCTTTATTGCTATTTTTATCGTACGTCCAGTTTGTCCTATGTATATACTTATACAATCCCTACACCCAACCATATAGACTACATCCATCTTATCAAAATTAGTTCTTGTAATGGTGACTAATGAATGCATCAAGATGATAAGTACATCGCGTGCCATAAAACATTTTTAATTGTAATCCTGATTGGAAAACGTATCTGCTTATTTTATTAAGTATGTCTTTCCTTAAACTACCCATTGCGGGAATATAAAACCAGTGTTTCAATTTTTGAGGACCAATTAAGTCGGATTGCATGGATGTGTGAATGCGTTATTTTGTTTTCTTAATGATTTTGTGTAAGCTATCTATTGGGTAGCCAAGAGATGTAAATATTCTGTAAATATTCATTCGGCGTTTTGATAAACTTTGTTACAAATTCGATACGTTCCTGAACAGAAGCCACGAAACACACTTGGTTTCGTTTATAATGACTGACTGCTGTCCTACGGAATATACAAGCTAGTTTCTGTGGCTTTTCTAAAAACTTTAGTGACGGAGACATCAGTGAACAAAACTTCGCAATCTAGGAACGGTAAAAACTCGTTAGAGTGCCAGGTAATTGTAGTTCTATCCGAGGATTCAATGAATTGAAAATTCTGACAAAATCATCTCTTTATCCTGTCAGTTCCAGATTATTACTGTCAGTTCCAGATTATTCATGTCAGTTCTAGATTATTCCTCTCAGTTTAAGATAATTCCTGTCAGTTCCGATCGTTACGTTCGCGGATTGAGCTCAATCTCTCGATAAAAGGTCAGCCTAGAAAAGCGCGATCTCAGATTTCTGTTCCTGATCAAGCATATTCCACATCGGTATGCAATGATGGTTATACCAAAGATTGTGATGTATGGATACTTATTCGTTTAAAATATCCGACCACTCGGTGTATAAACGTAAACATTTCACATGCGGTTTTTGTACATCAGTACGACTACTACTGTTATCCTGCTCTTCTACTCCTGTATCACACACGACAACTCAGACCAATGCTGTATTAGATGTTTCCCTCGCATCAACACCTGACTTCGCATCATATAACCCCATTATTAAACCTACTCACTCTCACACACTCCTCGTTCAACTACGAACCAAACTTCCATTAATCTTCCTCATTCTAACGATGCTAACGGTAAAGATTTTCATCTCGTACCTCCTCTTTTCAATTCCTCCCCCAATCTAAATAAATATCAAACTTCTTTATTCTCTGCACGTACTCCTTACTCTACCTCTCCCGTATCACTTCTCAATAATTTACATCATTCCGTAAAAATCATATCCAGTCACATCTCCGATCAACCGATTCAACACTCCACTCATGTTACACATGCTCCAACCTCTCTTAATTCTCCTTACTCTACCTCCCACGTATCACTTTCCAATAATCTTCATCCTTCCGTTAAAATCATTTCTAGTAACATCTCCGATCAACTGATTCAACACTCCAATCCTCTCGCACATGCCTCAACCTATCTTAATTCTCCTTACTCTACCTCCCACGTAACACTTCTAAATAATTTACATCCTTCCTTCAAAATCATCTCCATTCACATCTCTGATCAACCCATTCAACACCCCGCTCCTTTTACACTTGCTCCAACCAATATTAATTCTCTATTAAGCACCTCTGTCATTTCCACTTATATCTGCTCATCTGCCTTGACTCCTACCAGCTCTGTCCATCCACCACTTCCACGTAATCGTTTTCCTTCGCGCGATCGCTGTATTACCATATCAAACTCTAAGCTTTTCGAATCTGCTTCTCCACAATCTCGCCTCAATGATGATGTATCTGCTTTCAAATCTATCCTAGCAACCGTTCTTCCTGATGATAACCAATCCATCTTCAATAATATTGCTCCTGTATCCTTTATTCGTTTAAACAAATCCACTAAATCCAATCATATCAGTAGTTCACTCCTAAAAATCGTTTTCCGGCATAGTTCACATGCCTCTTCGGTACTCTCCCAACGTTTTGAACTTCTTACCACTTCATCTACTTGTAGTATCTTTCCTGATCGCTCTACTTATGATATTGCCCAGCTTAAGTTAGCTCGCATTGAGAAACATCGACGTGAAACAAACGGCGTGTCATCCTTATCTATACGTCAAATCAACGGAAATTTTCACGTTGTACACAAGGCCAAAAAATCGATGGCGTCCCATCTCTCCCTCTTGTCTTCTTCGCTCGTCGATCTCGCTCCTGAGGATACTTTTCGTCTTAGTCTATTCAACACTCGCTCCATTCTTTATTAAGCTGATATGGTCCTTGATATCTTCGATCAATTATCTATCGATATTCTCTGCATTACCGAATCCTGGCACTCTGACTCCAACGATCTTGCTATTCGTCGTCTATGTCGCTCTTGTTGTTCTCTAGTTGAATCAGCTCGTCAAATTTCGTCTCATACATCTACTGCTTCTAACCATGGCGGTATTGTTGCTATTGCTCGTCACCCAATGTCTCTACGTAACATTAACGTTAACATCCGTTACACCTCGTTCGAATTACTCATATTCAGATTATCAACTCCTTTACCTAGGAGTTGATAATCATCAGTTGCTTCATCACGTACCTTCTTTAACGACTTTGCAGATCTTTATTCTTACTGTTCATTGTCTTATACTCCTTTTTTATTTTCGATGACTTTAGCATTCGTCTTGATCGTCCTGATGACTCTGATTCGATAACTCAAACTAACATTTTTCTGATTTTAGCTATAATTTAAATTTTAACAAACGTCACTCACATTCTCGGTAGTACTATCGACATCATTGCTGTTCCTAACTGCTTCAATGACTATACCTCCTTGTCAATTACTGATCCTAGTTTGTCCGATCATTTCTTTGTCACTCTTACTCTTACTCGTCTCCATCCTCCTTCTCCGCCTTTACCATTATCCACACCAAGTCGACACTGGAAACTTCTCGATATCCCTATTCTCTGCACAGCCTTACTCAATTCTTCACTATTTTCACTTACTCTTAACTATCTCTCTCCCGATGATCTCTGCATTCTGTTTGATTCTGAACTTATGTCTATCATCAATAACCTTCTGCTTAGTCGACTACGACGTTCTCAGCGCTTGCGCCTTGCTCCCTTGTTCGATTCTGACTGCAGTATTTCTTAGTGTCGACTTCGTCACTCTTTTCGGGCGTATAATCGCTTTCTTAAACGTTCTTCCAACTCACTCCCTCCAAATCTCCGTGATTCGTTCTTTACTCTACGGAGTTCTCTCATTGTTATACGTACTAAACGTACTATCTTTTATCGAAATCAAATCGAGTCATCTTCCAACTCTAAATCTCATTGGAGAATCTTAAAGTTAATTATTTCACGATCATCTACTGTTTGGAATATAAATCCTAATGCATTTTATTCTTATCTACAAACTAAACTATCTAATTTACTTTCCCTACCACCCATAGCCCCCTTGTACCCTCTCTTCATTCATCTCCTCACTATCTTGCCTTTCTTTTCGATTCTGAACCATCTACTCTCGATCTTCTCTTGCCCTTCAAGTCTCACCCACACCGTCGCTTGCACCGTGCCCCACAGTTCGACATCCAATGTCAACTCTCAAAGTGTCGACTCTGCCATGCTTTTCAAGTCTATCACCGCTCTCTCAGACGTGATTTCCGCTCGATCACTCCTTTCCGTGATTCCTGTCTTGCTCTTCGTCGGTCTCATCTCGACCTACTACGTATCAAATGCAACACATTCTAGCGGCATAAAATTAACACGTCATTAAACTCTAAGACTCTCTGGCATACTTTTAATTCAATCATTGCGCGTTCATCGCCGTACAACACCAATGCCCATGATTATTCGTCATTTCTCCAGACTAAAGTATCCACGTTGCTCTCTCACACCCCGGTCTCCAACCTATCCTACTCTGTCCCGCCTAGCCTCATCCTTCCGGAACTCTTTCATTTTCTCCCTGTCTCACCTACCGAAGTATCATCTGTCCTCATGTTCATGCCCAACAAAACCTAACCTGCCGATCCCCTGCATATTCACATATTAAAATTCATATGCTCATCGATATCTCCATTTCTCACAACCTTGTTTAACTCGTCCATCCGCAGTCGTATCTTCTCTTCACTCTGGAAATCCGCAATCGTTCGTCCCCTCCTTAAGAAACAATCGCTCAACCCCTCCCTTCCTTCTAGCTATCGCCCCATTTCACTACTCCCTACTTTTTCTAAGCTCTTAGAACACCTCATCTTAATACAGATCAACGCTTATCTCTCCTCATCCAATCTGTACCCTCCTTATCAATTCGCTTTCCGCTCTCGTCACTCCAAAAATAGCCTGCATGAAAGTTTACAAATACTTACTCATTTCTCGAGACAAGGCTCCTTATAGTGTTCTCATCTCCCTCGACCTCTCCTCCTCATTCGACATTGTCGACCACGCCGTTTTCCTTTCTCTCCTTCTTATGATTACGGCTTTACTTTCTCCCCCGTAGCATGGTTTGCCTCATATCTATCCGACCGTTCCTTTCGCATTTGTTCTTATTCATCTTCCTTACTCCCAATTTTTTGCGGTGTCCCACAATGTTCAGTCCTAGGTCCCCTGCTTTTCTCTCTTCTGCTTGGCGATCTCTCTCCGTTTATCAAACCTTTTTTTATTTAGCGTCATGCAATAAACCGATGACATCCTTATTTATGTTCATGCATCCGCACATCGCATACACGATATCAGCATTTCTGCCTCCTACTGTCTTCTATCTTAAAACGTCTCTACAATCTCCATCTCGTTCTAAACCCTAACAAATCCAAAATAATTTACCCGTAAACCAAACATATCTCCTACCACTGTATCTTTTGCCTCATCGATCATCCTTATAGTCCACAATCTCACTTTCTTAGGCTTCCATTTCGATGATCACATTTCCCTTAAACCATTCGTCCGTGACAAGGTCCGCTCGTCTAACTTAATTCTCCGTGATATCCGCCGTATCCGCCACCTTATCAACTTCCATTCTTGTATGTCTTTTCTATCATCGCTTCTTTTCCCTAAAATCGATTACTGCCTTAGCCTTTTCGCCAATTCTCCACAATCTATAATCCTACCCCTACAACGAATAATCAACACCGCAGTTCGAGTGCTCTTTCGTCTCCCTCGCTTCGACCACACATCCACATATTTTGCCCAACTCTCATGGCCCACCATCCACATAAGCATCAAACTCCGCCTTCTCGTAACTTTTCGTCTCATCGCTGTCGGCTCCCCATTGTTCATCAACCTTCCTTTATTAGACGACACTCGCCCCACATCGCTATCACTGCGTTTCTGTAATTCCCTCTTACTCCACTTTTCCAATTACTCCAACAACGACGGTATCTGATCCTTCCTCGTCGCCGCCTCACTCGCCTGGCATCAACTCCTTATCGATGTCCGTCGCGCTCCCTCCTTTATCACATTCAAACACCTGCTCCGTTCACACCTTCTCGACACATGATTTACATTTTTGTTTTTTTTTGTGTTCATGTAAGCGTGCGCTGGCACGCATTTGCCACATTAAAATAAATCCTTTTTTAAAACCATGAACGCGGGATTCAGGTCGCTGTACTTTGTGCGCTTTCTTCGCTCGGCGTCAGATGCCAAAATTCCTACACATAGTGATGAACGGGCTAAATAGGAGGATGCCTATTTGGCATCCTCCTATTATTGATTATTTAATTATTTTACTTTTATTTAGCATTATTTTTTATTTATAAATAATATAAAATACGTAGATTCGATTAACCGATCTTATTACTTATATAGTGTCGGAAATAAGAAAAACTTTACTTAATATTCCATTTATCTGTTGACGTATTGTAAATAAATTAGATAATCCGATAATCCGAGATTAGCGAACGAAATATCGAAGAAATATTCAATTTATGTTTTCTGGGAATGCCATTTAGATAAAAAACGATTAATAATTTATGAATCTAAAAATTATATGCTAAAAAATATTAATATTTTTTTTATTTTGTTTTTTTAAACGGAAAAATTTGTTTTAGTAAAGCATACAATCAAGGTTACCCGCAAATGGGTCCAAAAATGTCGAGCAATAAACTGCTGAATTGGATACTGGATACAGCTACGAAGACGAGTCGGCTGGGTGTTTGAATGTACTACGCATGGGAGTACCTCGTGTTGACCGTGGACTCCGGAGACAGGCCGATATTGACCGAGCAATTTCGAAGCTTATTTTTCTTTTTAGTCTAATAGCTATATCACTGTAGCGTATGTGTCCTTGTTGAGCTAAAGCGGTCGCAATAGTCTTTACTAGCATACTAGCTTCTTTGCCGAAACCCCCTGATGTTGAAAAGACGAGCGGGATAAAGGAGCTGTTTTCTATACTTCGGATTCTTTCGAGGTACTTGGATTTTTTTCTTTTTTCGTTATAATCGAAAGCGTTGTCAGGACTGCGTATTGTGTTCGATTGAGCATGAGAAGAAAAGACATTGACGTCGAAGAACGTCCGCTCGAATCGAGATCCGTGTAAACCGGAGCAGACAATATCCAGACGGGCACATTGTTTGGTAGTAGTCGCTGGATTTTCAAAACGGGTGCTCTCGGGAACGTTCGATAACTCCGGTTCAATCCCAACGTTGTGAGCAACTTGGCTTAGCGCTGATGCTATAGTGTCCCGAACCGCATTATGGCGAATAATCGGAAGACCACCATGTTTGCATGATAGTGCATGGGGAAGATTGATCTTCGAGCCACAGTAACAATTACACGTTTCAATCTCAGGCTCGATACTGCCATACCGTGCATTAAGTGCGTCGTGAAATTCGTTTGCTGACAAATAGAATTGTTCTTGTCGAAGTGGTAAAGCGCTTAGCCAAGAAGACGCACCGTGGTGTGCTGCATGTTTAATGGAATTCTGGGTGACTGGGGCTAGTTTGCTAATAATCTTTGAGGCGCGTTCTTCGTGTGAATTGAACCGGAATTGAGTGATTTCGCGGAGGATTGCATTTTGTTTTTCTCGTAGGTTGTCGCCAGTCACCTCATCGACATATGAGGAAACCAACATTGTCGCTGATGCTTGTTCAAGTGTGGCAACGAAAGTTGGCGAGTTTATTTCGATACCTCCAAATTCAAGAGGTGAGCACAAAATATCCGTCATCTCCTTGTTCGGCTTGAAAGTTGCCAGAAGAGGCAGCAATTGCGATTTGATAAATTCTTCGAGGTCGGACCACACTTTGTCGACTGAGCGGCATGTGCGCATTATGTGAATCCATTTCGACTGGATCGAGTGAACCATGCCAGCGTAGGCTACGTGTGGGTCGATTCTGGCCACCATACTCAGACGCTCGACAAGAGCTTTCCATTTTGCAAACATGATTGCGGTAGAAGATTGTTCGTAATCGTCAAAACCAATTGGGGTTCCCAGAACATCTATGCCAGCTGTTGTTGAATTGATACTAGAATCAGGGAGAAGATCATTATGTACCGGAGAGTAAGACAGAATATTAGATTTGTGTGGGTTAGTGAAATAGCCGAATTTTGGTCCCTCTGTTTTAAGGGCATCCCAAACTTGCCTCAACACATCCAGTGGTCCGACAAAGTTGGCGTCATCGGCATACCATATCTGATTAACGGATGGTACTTGGCGTTTTATCGTTTCGATAAGAGGAAGAGATGTCATTGCAAATCCAGCCATCGCAAATGGGTCACTTTGGGTGAACCCTTCGACTGAGAAAATGCTGTTTTCGCCAATTGTAAGCTCAGAAGGACTAGCATAAATATTGCGCAGTGAACAGGAGAGAGCCGGACATACATATGTTATGTTCTGAAGTGCCACGGCACGGTTTATCCGGTTGAAGGCATTCGTAGCGTCTATTGTCATAATACACATATCGGAAGATAGGTTCAATTTCGTTTTTAGCTTCTCAATGGCCAATTCGATGCCACCTCTTTGCGAGGCCCCTAGCTGTGTAACTCCTGCCACGTCTTGTACATCGTTGAGAATTATAGCCAGGATCGCTCTACTAATGATACGACCGACGGTATTGCAGATTCCAATTGGCCGAACTCCTCCTGACCTTTTTTCGAGTGCGACTAGACGACATGCAGTAAAAGGATCGAGAGCGCCAGGCGGGATTTCCACAGTGGCAACGAAAATAGCAAACCTGGCTATGGCCTTGGCTAGTGAGCTTGAAGCAGAGCCGAAATCTGCAAGCATTTGTGACCAAGACGCCGCATCAAGCCCAGACGGACCTGCTGCACCTTTGATTTGTCGGCTTGATCTAATAATAGATGTCTCATCTAAGGTGTAGAAGCGGCAGGGGTGATGGGTTTTGGAACCCGGAAATGGGGACGATAACAGCACATCAGGAGGAGCTGAAATTGCATCGGGATGCAGGTCCTCGAGCAAAGATAGCACAGAAACACCATTTATAATATGGTCAGGGAGTAGAACACCAGACTCGAGGCTATCTTCCAGAATCGATGTTCCAGCTCTAATGCGGCCTTTTGTCATGAGATTTTGGTATTGTGATATCCAGCTTAGTCGCTTCGTTGGACGTCGCAACTTTAGGTTGTCTTGAATAAACTGTGCTTCTTCGAAAATTACATCAAAATCTTTAGCCTTCCAGGATACTAGTCTGCGTTCTAATGTTTTACGGATTAGAGTGATTTTTCTGGAGGGAATTCTTTGCAGTACACACTGAGAAAAAATTGTTGCAGTTCGTAGCTCGACTTCAGTACGCTTGACGTCGTCGGCTGCACTATCGTAAAAATTGCTTAAAATGTTGATGAACTCATTGCTAGCGGAACATCGAGGTAAAATGATCAGGTTAGGTCTCCAGTGAATGACTATGTTATATAGTTCATTTATTGATTTTTATTGCATGAGTGATTGCTACCGGACGTGTCCGCGATGGGAATGGCAGGGATGTGATAATCGGTCAACAATGCGCTTCTTGTCGGAATGGTGTTTGCATTGAGATTGTGGTTTATTTGGACAGGTCTTGTATGTTTATTTTTGCAACCAACTGCGCGACAGTTTACGCACGATTTATTTGCCTTGGCGCAGCGGCATCCCTTACAGACAGCAGAGGGGCCATTACATTGGCAACACATACTCTCACTAGAGGGTTTACCTCTCACCATGTTGGATGAATACTTGTGGTCAATCCGAATTCACAAAGTTTTTATGCGTAGAGGCTGCGCACTCCTGGATAATCGTTAGTGTATATTATCGGTGTATTTACTTTAGATTGTAATTTGTGTAATTTGTGTATTGTAATTTGCTTGAACAGGTTTAAATTTTTGTAATTTGTGTAAGAACTTTAATAATGTATACTTTTTTTAACGTTGTATTTACTTTAGATCTCAAACTTTTTTAAGGTCAAATATTAATATTATAATAATATATAAAAATAATATAATAAAAATATTAATAATATAATTATTAACAATAATTTATTATAATTAATAATTATATAATTAATAATTATATAATTATTATAATGATTTTTTTAATAAATAAATCAAAATTTATTATTAATTACAGACAATTACAATTTACGAGTTTCCCCCAAATGGGCTCTTATAATGTTATCATTATTAAACTTAGAACGTTATTTGTGATTTTGTGTGATTATTGGTTGTTGCTTTCTGACATGTCTGCTTTCTGACATGCGTAAGGTTTCATCCTTATTGACATTCAAACAGCCTTTGCAATAAGGGTTGAGATCATTGATCGTAGGGTTCGTATACAATCTATGTACGAAGAATGAGTGCGAGTGGATATCTGACTTGATATTTGTTTCAGTACAGCGTTCGTTGTCGGAACCATCCCTCCTGTGGTCGATAATATAATCGGATAAAAGGATGTATGCTCAACTTTCACTATTCGTTCATTATATTTTGCAAATTTGCGATTTTCGTGGTATTTGAAGGGGTCTGATATTCGTGATAGGGAGTACGACGGAGCCAAAGAGTTAAGAATGCATATATCTATGAAGGACCGGTCCGTAGCATTTCCGAATAGGCCGTTGCAAGAAATATCTGCCCTTGCATCTCTATCTCGCGATGTTGTATTGTTATCGAATTCAATAGATTGAGGTACAGGATTAAGTTGGGGTTCTTTTATTACGTACTTACAAAACGTGCTTAAACATTTAGATATTTCATCGATTACAATATTGTGACGGACAAAATTAAATGCTCCAGTCGGGCATGACAGGGCATGCGTAATATCAAATCCGGCACCGCAAGGGCACTTATTTGCCATTAAGCTTGGTTGCCAGCCATATCGTACTGCAACAGCGTCTTGAAACTCCCTCGAAGTTAGAAATGTACCCGCTAGGTCATACGCTGGATTCAGCCATGACGACGCTCCAGTTGTATTGGCGTTTTTAAGAATCGAAGCAAGATTCCTCTCCGAGGATTCGATGAGACCTGATGAAATATGAGCCCATCTGCTAAAATTGGAATGTCGGATGTGGCTCAGCAAATCTCGTCGATTATCCAGAAGAACAGAATTTTGACAGCTATTCCTATTAAGCTCAAACATCTTTAACGAGTTCACGTAATCCACATTTCCTCTTTCGGTTGGGTTATAAATTCCGAGTCCACCAAATTTGAACGGAAGTGTAATTAGTATTCTATCTTCCTCTCCAATCGGTCCGGTACCTAACATATGAGGTAATAAGTGCTCGAACAGCCGCGAACGAAAGCTTTCAAACCAACTGTTTGTGGTTTTGCAAGTTCTGAATAAATAAGTCTGTTGGTGTTGATATGCCTTTGTCAATAGAATATAAGCCGAGAATGCGTTGATTGATGCAATCTCATGAAGCTGATCAAGTGACTTATTCCAATCGTCAACCGTTTCTTTAACTCGTAACTTCACGTATTCGCCGATACCTATAAAGCTTCCTAGGTATTTGGCACCATCTTTATGTATATGTACGGCATCGTCTGCAAATCGCTTTAGATTAGTCCCCAGCTCTACGTCGTGTGTGAGAAGCGTGCATTTTGTAGGATTTACAAAGTATCCATAATTCGGGCCCAACTGTTTGACACATTCCCACACTTTTAAGAGGTCATCGATTTTTCCGACACATGCTCCATCGTCTGCGTACCAACAGTGGATAGCTCCAGGTGCAATCTTACTCAATCTGTTAATTAGGGACATTGATGCAGCAGCGTAAGCAGCCATGGCCAGCGGATCCCCTTGTGTGAATCTTTCAGCCGACAATAGCGTTATATTATCGACAGTAAGAATTGATGGTTGCCTATACGTGTTATTTAAATTCGTCGATAAAGCTGGACATATATATTCCATGTTTGTTAGAGACATTTCTCTGTTAACACAATTAAATGCGTTTCTAGCATCTAACAATAGCAAACAATAGTCGGCCGATTTTCCAAACGCTGTTCGGACTGAATGGACAGCGATTTCGGCACCACATCGTTGTCCAGCGCATTGTTGAAAACTCCCACAGACCGCTGTCTGATCATTTTTGATGCGTGAAAGGAAAGCACGACCAACTATTCTCCTCACTACCTCACAAATTCCAATTGGTCCGACACCAGGCATCTTGTTTAATTGTATCAAACGGCTTACTGTATATGCATGCAGAAGGGATGGATCAAAAGATTTAGTCGCTATCTTAATTGCGAATTCACATATCTTGTCGGCTAGAAGGTAAGAACTATTATCAAATGATGTAAGAAAATGTCTCCAACCATTAGAGTCTACTGCAGATGGAGCAGCAGATCAGCGTGTTCGTTTTGCTGCTGTTATAACTTCCTCTACTGTCAAATCATAAAATCGTGAGGCATGATGTTCCACGCATTCATCCAACTTTTCTGAAAGCATCAGGCTGTCAGACGCCGACGCGTTAGTAGGATGAAGCTCCCTTAGTTTTTGAAGCACGGAAATACCGTCAAGTTCCGTTCCCAATGAAAATATTCCACCACCAGACCGTTGTTTTAATAATCGCGATGCTTTGCTGATTTTTCCAGATTTAATAAGATTGACAGCCTTTTTTGTATTTGATGTGGGCATGTTCCCATCTTTTTCTAGTTCACTTACCCGACACTTTTGAAGAAATCGCGCTTCTGCCAGTAACTCATTAAGTTTTCCCCCTCTCCAAAGTAGTATTCTCCGTTCCAGGGTTTTCCTAGTTAGGTTAACTTTCCGTGTCGGAATTATCTGCAAACGAATTTGGCATAGCACGGTGGCCCTTTTCAAAGGATCATTTCGATCTATTCTTGCTTTATTCAAGTCATCGAAACACGTTGTAATTAGACCAAGAAATTTCTTGCTTGCACTACACATCGGTAATTTAAAAAGATTTGGACACCATTGGATTATTTCGTCGTACACAATGTCAAGTGAGCATTTTTCCAAATTTATCTCTGTCATGGATATTGGATCGTGTGATGCTCGTACGTTCGAGGGTTGAAGCTCCTGTACAATTTGAAACTCGTTGTCACCGTGATTGCTGAATTCCTGATCACATTGAGTTTTGCGCAGGCAGTTTGGAGCTGAGCAATTAAGACATGGTTTATTCGATCTCGCGCACCGACACCTCAAGCATTTGGCAACCACGCCATTGCACGAACAACACTTTTGTATCAAAGAGGGGATGCCTCGTGGCATAACTGTTCGACGGCCGGAGCTTTCTTATTCTTTTATCTTGGGATGACTCTTGTATGGTTTATTGTGATTGTGTTTAAGCTTGTATGTTATGTATTGTATCGTTGTATGTATTGTATTGTATTTATGTATGTATATTAGATCTCTAATGTATGTTTAACTAGTTATCAAACTTTTTTAATTTATTATTATAATGATAATTATAATAATTATAATAATCCGTAAAGCTCGATCAGCTATAAATCGTCCTCAAAGGGATTTATGTTTAATCAATGAAGAATAATTTAGTGACTTTTTGAATATTGAAACTGGTTTGGTGAGGTTTTTTCTTTAAAATTGTAAATTAAGGCCCATTTGCGGGAACCTATATTAATGTAATAATACAATAATTTAAAAAAATAATGATAATTATAATAATATTAATATTATTTATATTAAATAAATTAGTTTATCTGACTGTGTTCTTTGTCAATTGCAAGCTTCAATTATTTATTGTGTAAACTTAATTTTACTTGAGATAGACGATAATAGATTTGACGATAATATGGTAAATAGACGATAATTTTAATAGACGATAATAAATGTTCTATTCAAAAATATTGTCAATTCTGTTTGATTTTTTTAATCTGTTGACAAGGACCGTTTGGTCGAAAGCTCCAATAAAAACGATTCAAACTGTATTTCGCAAGTCTATAATGAGTGATCGATACAACAATCTAATCATAGACTTGCACGCAACTACGTCTAATTAAAAAATATAGTTGACATAAATATAAAATTAATTATACAATATTAATTATGTTGTATTAAATGTTTCCAAAATTGAAATTAGTTTCTTTTGGTGCGAATTCAATAATTAATTATCATTTCTAAAAAAATGATTTGATTTTCCCGAATTTTAGATTCCGAGAATGGTGGATGGTTTTTATATAAAATACGATAGTCATAATGGAAGAGTTTGAACAATTAATTGCTAATTTTAAAAATAAACAGTTATTTCACTGTTCACAAGCAAGTAAAGTATGTCGACTAGAAAATCAGCATCAACATGCATGTAATGTACTTAATATAAAAGATGGTGGCGATATTATGTTTAATTTACCGCATCACGATAATAGTGGTATATCCTGTCAGTGTGATAGCGAATTTCGTATCGGACCACATCATCGTCGCTTTTTATTTGAGAAATTGCCAGTTAAATGTGATCAGTTATTTAATCGATCTGGTCAATTAGAAACTGCATTGGGTGACAAGGGAATATTTGATCATGCGGCCGATGGGGTTCGTCGTTCGGATGATGGCCTATTCTCCATTGAAAACTCGAATCGACAAGTATATTCCAATACAACAGACATGCCACAATTGTTGTCAACGTATCACTTAGAAATAAATCCACCTGCTAATTTTTTTGGAACTAAGCTACAAACAACAATTCAGTGGAAGCAACGTACCTACGTATTTGCTGGTTTATTATTCCTAACAAAACGTCAATTAAATAGTTCTTCAAAACATCTATACATAACAGTGTACAATAGTTTATACTCTTTACATCTTGTTGAGCAAAGCCAGCCCAGGATACAGATCAATCAAAATGAATCTAAAATCTTGCGTCTTTTAACAAAGTATTTTATTCAATGCTTATTAGAGTTATATGACTTTTACGAATTCATTGAAAACAATTTATTTTCAACAGAGCAGGAAGTATTCGTAATTCCACAATTTTTGCATCAACAAGATGGTCATTCACTTGATATTTCCTCTATTTGTCGATGCCTCTTCGATCAGTTCAAACGTGTTAACGATTTTGTCCAAATTGGAGAAATAGTTTGCGCACCTGCTAAGCGACCATCCTGTTTTCGAGTAGATGGTTCGGAGCAAGAAACAATTATGCACATGGCTAAAAAATCAACAAAAAGAGAAAGTAGCGATAAAAATCAGAGCCGGAAAAATTCACTGACAGACAATTTTTGTAGTAGACGATCATTGCCTGTTTTTATTAACTTTTGCAATAATGACAACGACATTTACCACACTGGACTGTACTCTGATATTCTACAACTTTATCTGCTATGCCCGGCAGTAATTAATCATATTCTATACGATCATAGCCTATCCCATCTTGAGCAACGTATCAACTATAAATTTGTCAATCGCAATCTTTTACATGCCGCTCTAATGCATTCAAGCGGACTGGTTGTTGATTCAAACAACATGGATCAGATATATACCAGTTTAAATAATATTCGATCAAGTAATTTCAATCTTGCAAATTCACAATTTAATCCAAGCATTACTCTTCAGTATAGTGCATGTGAATTGAACTATGAAAGATTGGAGTTTTTAGGAGATGCTATTCTAGAATTTCTTATTGTGCTTAGGTTAAGCACTCATTTTAATCATCTAAGTGAAGGACAGTTAAGTATTTACAGAGCTGAACTAGTTAGCAATAGATTCATTAGCTGGATAGCTCTAAATCGTTTACAATTACATATGTTCTTTCGTATATCACATATATACTCAGATCAAATATCGAAGATGCTTTCAAATTGCTTTGAGTCACTGCTGGCTGCAATGTTCATCGACAGTTGCGGACACGACTTGGATGTGATTGATAATCTTGTTTGCAGCTGTTTCTTTCCAAATACGCCATTACCACCATTGTCACAGTGTACACTTTTCAACCATGATGACTGTCCACTGTATGACCCTTTGTCTTATCCTGTTATTAGGGATATTGAAGTATTAGAAAGACAACTTGGGCTTACGATACGTAGTAAAGATTTGCTAGTTAAGGTATTCTGTAGAAACAATGGCATAGGTCGAAATATACTTACAAGAGGCAGCAATCAGCAGCTTGAATGGATTGGAGACAGTGTAATGAAATTTGTAGTTTCGCATTTACTGTTTTTACAATTTCCAAAATGCGACGAAGGCAAATTATCGGCGTTACGAGCTCGTCTGGTTAGCAAACATAGACAGTGCAAGCTATATAAAGAATTAGGACTTGAACCGTTTTTGCACAATGTACAGTCATATTGCTTCGATAAAAATTCAACTGCCTTGCGCATATCTCAAAATAAAATCAAAGAACGAGCCGATATATTAGAAGCACTGCTGGCCGTAATTTATATTGAATGTGGTATTAATCCAATATATATTATTTTGAAAGCAATTTGCAAAAATGAATATCTGTAAATGGAAAGAGGGTATTTTTCATAACAAATTGTTAATGTGTATGAATCGTAATGTCCAAATGTACTTGAACTTTAATCCACTTTTACTATATATAGTACAGATTGGCAATCATTTTAGACACTTTTTAGCAGACAACATCATTAATGGTATGACCAACAAGTTAATTTGGTTTGCTGATCAAAAACAAATCAACCATTATGTTTAATTGCTCTATCATATAAAGTAAAAATATTGGGCGAGACAATTCATTTGTCTCAAATGATAATACCATTCCACGTGAATTTTTTTAGTAATCATAAAAGCCCGACGCGAAAGAATGACGACTGCCGTTTCGTCATCACTATGACTCATCAATGCCAGTTCCCTCCCACTGCTGGATGCAAAGGAGGACTTGCAGACGGCAATCAACAAATGAATCAAGTGCATGATCTACTAGTACATCATAAAATATAATACAGTAAATAATGAAATTATTTAAAGTAATAAATAATTACATTAAATTATTTATAAGTACTAGTACAAAATATGTACTTGATTCATTCATGCACTTGATTCATTACATCATGCACTTGATTCATTCGTTGATTACCGTTTGCTAGTCCTCCTCTGCATCCAGCAGTGGGAGTGAACTGACACTGATGAGTCATAGTGATTACGAAAATGCATGGTAATTCTTTCGCGTCGGGCTTATATGATTACTAAAAAATAATTAATGTGATACTTCTTAATGTTAATTACATTTCATCTGGTACAGTGTGTGGTCCATCTGATCCATCTGATCCATTATTGATAATGAATTCATAGAGCTGGATAAAAAATGGGAAAATTTTATTTGATATTTCGCTAACATCTGTAGCATATTCTGAAATTTACTGTAATTTACTGAAGATGCTAACAGAGGTTGGCGAAATATCAAATAAAATGTTCCTTCTTTTTTCGACCCAGCTCCAATAATTCTTAAATAAAAATATTTTTAAATAAAGATTGAATAAAGGATTGCTGATCTTGTTATTGGCACACACTAACGATCGATGATTTGATCGAATTGCAGTAGTATTTCTTGTCTCATTTATGTAAAAAATGTTTTTATATTTTGTCCGTTGCTTGTTGATTTTATAGTTATTACAGGAAGAAAGAAGCAGAAAATATCCTTTATTTGATAAAAATTCTATATTTCAATAACTCCTGCTATCATTATCAGGATTACATGAAATGTTTCACAATTTCCACCCGTGTTTTCAATATTTATACAAAAATACAAGCATTGATGTGCCCCGCATTTCTACATAAAAGAAAAAGAAAATACCGAGAAACAGAACAATCATACACTAAAATTTTACACACATTTTAAAAACTACAAAAAGAAAAAAAAACAGAATCATAAATCAAAATAAAATTAAAATCATAAAATAAGTGACAAAAATACGAATTTAATAATAAAAATAATGTAAAAGTAGAGTAATAAATTATAATTTAATCTTAACCAAAACAAAATAATAATACAATTAGAAAAAACAAACAAATTGAAAAATTAAAATAATTTAATACTGGAATAATTAATTATAATTCAATTTGAGGTTGTTATCGGATTTATTATTAAGCATTAAATTAGGTTCTTTTTTAATAAAATACGCTTCTTGAATAATGCGAGATAACAAGTTAATTTCAAGTGATAAAATAGATGCATTTTCAAAATCAACGGAATGATTAAAACTCACAAAATGCTGAGCAACAGAACTAGAAATGTTCCCTTTACGCACATTATAATTATGTTGTTTGATACGCTTAACCAAACCTTGACCGGTTTGACCAACATATACCTGATCACATTCTTTACAAGGTATTTTATAAACAATGGCATCTTTGTTAAAATCTGATTTACGCTTAAAAATGTTGTGAAGTTTAGGTAATTTTCTGTTAAAAATGTGCACTTTGTTAATACAACTGTTTTTTATGTTATTGTTAATAAACTTTGAAAATACTGAATTCAACTTGTTACTAACAAAAGGTATTCCTATATGATGTATTCTTATTTTAGGACCAAAAACTTTATTTTTATGCGCTAAAGATTTAAATTTTGCTTTCTTAATAGCCCAAAGCGGAAAACCACATTTTAGTAAATTATGTGTGATAGCCTTTTCTCTTTTACAAATTAAGGGATAGTTAGAACAGATAAGCCTGCAACGTAGGCAATGTGACATAGCAGCGGAAATAAGCCAATTAGTCGGAACGTTTGAGGTTCACGAAACAATATCTGGTCCTGTACCAAATTTTTGATAGACACATGTTTGAAGTATAGAAAAATTTACCCGCTTAACCAAGACATCGAGAAAAGGTATACCCACATTAGATTTCATGGAATAACCTAAATGATTCCATGAATAATTCTGGCGTATAGATTAAATATTGAATTGCAGCATGAACCAAATGCATCAAGTGAGGAATTTCCTCTGAGGAAATTCCTTTGATTATATTCTAATAGAGATTATATTTTTTACTATCTATATAAAACATTTTCGCTTAAGATTTAAAATATATTTCGTTGTTTATATTATATTATAATAATATACTAATATAAATAATATAAATGTTATATTATTTACTATCTAATACACAAATATTTCAGCTTAAGATTTTAAATTTATATTTAATATTTTGTTGATTTATATATTTTACTATTTTCTGCTTGATGTTATCTTTATGGTAACCTAGTTTAAAATATGTATCTATTAAATTGTTTAAATGATTTTGAAGAAAGCCAATATCATTACATATTGTTGCAATTCTTAAAATTTCATTATTTAATGTATTATATTTTATATTATATGGTATGCATGAATGCTAATGCAAAAATATGTTTTTTGTAAATTCAATTATGTCATCTTTACGATATAAATTAAAAGTAGCTTACCTGTCATCCTTACGATATAAGTATATAATACTTAATATATAATATTAAGTATATTAATATATAATATATAATACAAAGTATATTATTTATTATCCATCCTTAAAAATTTGCCACTTAAGAGTTTAAATTTATTCTTTATATTATTGTGTTGATTTATATATTTTACTATTTTCTGCTTGATGTTATTTTTATAGTAACCTAGTTTAAAATATGTATCTATTAAATTATTTAAATGATTTTGAAGAAAGCCAATATCATTACATATTGTTGCAATTCTTAAAATTTCATTATTTAATGTATTATATTTTATATTATATGGTATGCATGAATGCTCATGCAAAAATATGTTTCTTGTAAATTTAAATATGTCATCTTTACGATATAAATTAATAGTAGTTTTAGTTAATGTTAATTTAATGTTCATATCTAGATATACACCTTATTTATCATTGATATTAGTTTTATAACGAATGAGGCTACCTGGATAAATTTGTTCGCTTATTGAATAAAAATTATTAGAATTAAATACACATATATCATCAATGTATCGAAACATATATTTCATATATTTATATTGTTTAGATTTAGTTTTTACACAGTTATGAACAAATTCATATTCTATAAAGCTTAAAAACAAGTCAGCTATAATTGGGCTACTATTACCACCCATTGGAACACCTTTTACTTGTCTAAATATAGATGTCTCTACTTTTAAATAATTTTGATTTATTAAAATATTTAAGGATTCTAATAATTCAATTTTATCCATATATTTATATTTATTTGATGGTTTAATTTTTGTTAGATATGGGAATATCTTTTTCCGAATATAAGATTAATTAATTTTTCTAATGCATCCTTAATATCTGCTAAATTTAGATTTGTATAAAGCGTAAAATTATTCTATTTGTGTGTTCTTAAAAAATTCTTTTTTGTGTTTTTTTTGTCTAAAAAATTCTTTAGACAAATATGTATATGTATATGCTTGGAAAATACAAACCTTCAAAAGTTGCAAATTAAGAAATTTTTCTAAGCCTTCTTAATAAATATCGGCTAAATCTAAATTTGTCTAAAGCGCACTAAAATCATACGAATTTATATTCTGAAAATTTATTCCTTTTGTGTGTTCTCAAAATTATTTTGTGGAAATAATTATGCATGAAATAGCATTCATGCATACAATATAATATAAAATATAATACATTAAATAATGAAATTTTAAGAATTGCAACAATTTGTAACGATATTGGCTTTCTTCAAAATCATTTAAATAATTTAATAGATACATATTTTAAACTAGGTTACTATAAAAATAACATCAAGCAGAAAATAGTAAAATATATAAATCAACACAATAATATAAAGAATAAATTTAAACTCTTAAGCGGCAAATTTTTATGGATGGATAATAAATAATATACTTTGTATTAGAATAAGATACTAGATAGTTTTATCAGAGGAAATACATCATTGTATTAAATACATCATATGTATCTTATTAAAATAAGATACATATTTTAAACTAGGTTACCATAAAGATAACATCAAGCAGAAAATAGTACAATATATAAATCAACGTTTTGTGATTGAGAAATATGCAATGATTGAGTGCACAGATTGAGTAGAAGATCAGGCCTGTTTATGAATGTCTCATTTTCGAAAGAGCAACAACCTCCATCGATTCTTAAGCTCGTCTTGATATTTCGTGTTGTGGATTTATTGGAGTCGCTAGGAGCGAACTTTATTCAATACTTGCGTGTTTAACGTTTTCACTCCGTCCAACATTTCGAAATCTACTTTAGCCTCGTTCGAGTATCACGAGCAACGAAATTTTCGAAATACAGCGTGTTTTTATTAAATACGTCGACTCAGATAACTTATCCGATTTGTTCCACTGATAAGGATTATAGCCTTACAATATTATTAATATACACTCTCTTGCATTGGTGGAACGGGCAAGCTGAATGCTGAGGTTGTCAAAACAATATCACACAAACTTGCCACAAGAGCTGCCAAATTCTAATGAGATAACGAGGGTCTTGGTAAGTATTGGACTACAGATAGCACGATGCATCTCGATGTGCATCCGGGGTCCGCGTTCGGATCAGACAATTTAATAATTTTGTTTCTGTTTTCATCTTTATATCATTTTTATAATTTTTACGAAAGAAATCTGTAACTGCTTCGTCAAATGTTGTCTAATAGCATTAGATAACATATTGGTTTTATCTATCCATTACATACAGAATTGGTGTTCATAATTAACATGAATATCTCAAATTAGTATTAACATGAAGTCAATCTTTAACTACGTTCTAATATGTTATCTAATAACATCAGATAATTATTATCTTGACATTGTCTAACATTACGATATTTACTCCTGTGAGTTTTATGTATTATAATTGTATTGTCTAATATTTATAGTATTCTTCTCGTGTTCATAATTAACATTAATATCTCAAATTAGTATTAACATGAAGTCAATCTTTAACTACGTTCTAATATGTTATCTAATAACATCAGATAATTATTATCTTGACATTGTCTAACATTACGATATTTACTCCTGTGAGTTTTATGTATTATAATTGTATTGTCTAATATTTATAGTATTCTTCTCGTGTTCATAATTAACATTAATATCTCAAATTAGTATTAACATGAAGTCAATCTTTAACTACGTTCTAATATGTTATCTAATAACATCAGATAATTATTATCTTGACATTGTCTAACATTACGATATTTACTCCTGTTATAATTGTATTGTCTAATATTCTCTCGTGTTCATAATTAACATGAATACCTGAAATTAGTATTAACATGAAGTCAATTTTTAACTACGTTCTAATATGTTATCTAATAACATCAGATAATTATTATCTTGACAATGTCTAATATTACGATATTTACTCCTGTGAGTATTTATGTATTATAAATGTATTGTCTAATATTCTCTCGTGTTCATAATTAACATGAATATCTCAAATTAGTATTAACATGAAGTCAATCTTTAACTACGTTCTAATATGTTATCTAATAACATCAGATAATTATTATCTTGACATTGTCTAATATTACGATATTTACTCCTGTAAGTATTTATCGTAACCATGTTATTTGCTTGTTACATTACGGCATTTTTAAAGAAAATATAAATATTTTTTATTTTTAAAACGATAAGATTATAAAGTACATTGCCAAAGTCTAATATTTCTTATTGTTTGCAATACAAGTGTTGATTTGCCATAATAAATTCATCCGTATAAATTCGATAAGCAGAAACTATTTATAAGAATATCTTATCACGCATTATTTCTAATCTGCGATTACAAGTACATCTTTAAATTAATTTAATTCGTATTTAACATTCTACAATAAAAACTGCGTTGATACAAGTACTTTGTAAAGTAAGAATATTGCCACATTTTTATTCCAAACATTTTTATTTTTGATTTGTATCAAGACAATTTACGCACATTTTTTATATACAACGAGATTTTAGATTGTAAATTATACGAGTACCATGAGGGCAACAACCGCTGTAATCGGCAATGCGTGTAGAAAGGCTTCAGACTCTGGTGAAGAAATGGCTAACAAGCGGGATTTGTCCCTCGTCGTTCGCAGTTCTTTGAAGACATTGAAACTTGCAGATCTTTCGTGGCTCCGTCCATTGTCTTTGAGTGTTTAGGTCCAACGAAACCGGAGACAACGGACAGTTCGACCATTGTCCAATCGCAATGGGGCGGATATACACCATCGTACGTGTTCAGACTGCATATCTCTAGCGTTCGCCATATCAGATCATTTTGTCTGGTCAGAGATAAGCCGGATGCTGGAATGACTGTTTCGTTAGCAATGTATAGTCCTACCGAGATTGATGGGTAGAGTTGCCTTTGACCAGTCATGTGCGGTTAACCTTCAATTCAAGATGCTTGATATTATAGAACGCAACTCGCCATCGTGATTATCCAACCGGTTGATCATCAAACAAGGCCGCATCGGAGTAGGTACGATATCTCAGGAATGGCGGGGCACCGACGTAGAAGACTCAAATTGTTATGTTGGTCTACAAGGAAAGGCGTTCTTGTGCTAAGCGTGACTCATCTGTTGCTATCGATAGGAGAAGACTTTTAACGGCTAAATCATTTGATATTATCTCACATTTAGTTGTATTTAGTTTTTGTTCCATAGAAACGGTTCTCTGAGATATCAGATAGACATCCCTCACCGAGGTCACACTGTCCCCCCGAATTGTATCGTCACAGGGATACCAGACGTAAAAGACACAACGCGTCATGTCGGTCTAAATAGGAAAGTAGTTCTTGTGCTAAGCATAACTCATCTGTAGCTCAGTCTACTGCGGCGTCTAGCGATTTCATATTTTCGACGACACGCACTCCGAGCAAATATGCATCTCCAGGCTACACAACTTTAGCATTCAAAAGGATCAATATGAGAAGATTGTGAACGGCTTGATCATGGGAGATGATCTGGCATTTAGTGCTTTTTAGTTTTAATCCTATAGAAGCGGCTCTCTGAGATATCATATAGACGTTTCTCACCAAGGTCACACTGTCTCCCCAGTTGTACCGTCATCGAGATACCATACGGATAGTCTAGATGTGCATGATGCTGCCAAATTATTGATAGCTAGTGAAAACAACATGGGGCCGAAAGGGTCTCCATGTTGAACGCCTTTCTCTATCCAGATTTATCGATTTTCCATTAATAGAAGACTTGGTTGATCTTAGCATTCTCGCCCAAACGGGAGAATCCCTGGAATATACCGCATTGTACAAATTAAAACTGCGTATTTGCTCTTTGTATTAAATGCATTTTTAAAATATAGTTTAACGAGTCCGTGATTATCGGACAATCCATAATTTTATCCCTTGTTAATCTATTTGTGATTGGGATATGTATAGTTTTAAATTGTAATCAATTGAATAATCAGAACTTTTTAAATGCGTATATTCCAATTGAAATGTGATACCTTTAATAAACTTTCTTTATGATTAGCATTTATATCTTAAATTTTTGTATACAAGCTGCTGGTTATCACTGGTTAAAACAATTGTTTTAACCAGTGATTAACAAAAGTGTTAAATGTAACTAACAACGAAAATGGGTCTCACAGAAGACTGGTACGACAAAAACAATTCCAGATTCTCATCAATAACGTATATTTTGTATCGAAATTGTTTAAGCAATTTCCGGAAGTAACACAAATTTATTTGTATAGTGAAATTAATTATAAAAATGAATGAATCAGATAACTGAGTCTGCATATTTTATACTATATATAAGTCAAAAATAGAAATAAATAATAAATAATTATATAAGATTTGATACAATTTATATTTACCCGCCTCTTAAATGAGACATTTACCCGCCTCTTAAATGACTGCGTGGATGATATATATTGAATATATACAATATATATTTATATAAATTAATAAAATATACAATATAATAATATAATATAATATATAATAATATATTGTATATATTAATATATACAATATATATTTATATAAATTAATAAGAAAATAAATAATAAATAATTATACAAGACTTAATTCAATTTATATTTATATCAATTTAAAATAAAAATTGAAATTTAAAAGAAAAGTAAATTTTTATAAATTGACTAATAAATAACAGGCAATGTATAATAAGGATTAGATGTCACCATGAGTTATAATATTAAATATTAATATAAAACTATATTAATATATAATAAATATTGATACGACTATAATATAAAATTTTAATATTAACTCCTTAAAAGCAAATATATAAAATAAATGCATAATTCAGGTCATTTGTAAAAAAATACAAAGTGAAACAAAATTTCAACAGCCTGTCATATTAATCAGATCAGATAGCTAACTATAACTAAACAAAGTTTAGTTATAGTTAGCTATAACAAAAGTTATAGCTAACTATAACTTTTGATAACTTCGATATCAAAAGAAAAGATAAATAATAATAAATAAGATAAATTGATATGACTATAATATAAAATTTTAATATTAACTCCTTATGCATTTTATATGCATAAGGAGATAATAAGGATATATAAAATGCATAAGGATATGCATTTTAAAACATATTAGATCATATTTATCTAATATGATCAATTAGTCTACGTATTTTATTCGATATATAAATAAAAATAAAGATAAATAATAAATAATAATATAATATTTTATACAATTTATTATATCAAGTAAAAATTTAAAATTGAAAATTAAAATAAAAATCAATTTTTGTAAATTAACTGGGTGTTAATTGGGCTAAATTAATTGGGCTAATTGGTGCTAATTGGGTTAAGGTGTTAATTGGATTTAATGAGATATAAATAAACGTGTGTTTTGTAAAAATGAATGGTTCCAAAAGCAATAAAATGTGAATAAATACGTTAACATTTAACATAAACAATATAAAATTAACATATTATTAAAATTAAAATGTATTTAAAATTAAATGTTGTATAATTTAGTAAAAATTTAAAATTAAAATTTAAAATAAAAGTTTATTTTTATGAAAATTCTTATAAATAACACACCATGTATCAACATAATGATTAGAGGTCATCAGGAGGAACTGCTATTTATTAATAAATAACAGGCAATGTATAATAATAAGGATTCTGGTCATCAGGAGGAACCGCAATTTATTAATTATAATTAATATTTATTAATTAAATATTAATTATTCATTTATAATTCCTAAATAGTTATTTATTATTGAATAATAATTATTTAATTCATTTTATGAAATTAAATTCATAATTTTATAAAATTAAATATTAAATTAAATTTAATATTAATTAATTTAATATAAATTTTATTCTATCAAATAAAATTCATAATTCTATTAAATTCTATAATTCATTTCATGAAATTCATTTTCATGGATTTCATTGTAGCTGTATCCATTTCCACATTAATTCAGCTATATGAAATTCAATCCATGTAGCTGAATTCAAATTCATTCATTCGTTACAAATTCTGCACACTCAACAACCGGCTGCAATTCTACTTTATAATCTCTATGAAAGTCAAGCTTCAGAATCATTTTTTTATATTGCAAATATATTTACAATAATATCATATTTACAATTATGTTTTTTTTTCTGTTTTGAAGATGATAGCAGCAGCTAGTGAAATATAAAAAGTAAAATTGCATTTTATTATTGTAAAATATATAATTTTTACCGTTCAAAACCAAATTATTTTATATCAAATGTAAAAATTCTATAATGCATACAAGATATTAACTTATATGTTTGGCTCTTTAAAAGTCGATGAATCAAAAACGAAATAAAATTTGAAATAATTTTGAAACTTACGAGCATTATAATATTTTTTTCACATTTACACTATATTAAAGAATGCATCGACTAAACAAATATGAGACTTGACAATATTTATTGTCATATTTATCCTATATGACGACTGGTCTCTCCCTAAGAAGTCATCGCTCTACTCGCTTTTCGTCCCCCGTCACAACGGTAATTACGGATATCGTGCGTTCACCATCGCTGCACTACGCCTTTGGAACAAACTTCCTCGAGACACAAAATCATTGACGTCGCTTAAACTCTTCAAAACTTCCTTGATCGCCATACTTCTTGCAAACGAACTAAAATAACACTTTTAGCCGCAATCAATTCAATAACTCTACATACAAGTTCAAACATTCATCGGACGTAAACTTGTCTTTTAATTTTTATGGTGGGCCTGTAAATGGTTCTATTTTACCATAACGGCCACTTTAAATAAATTATATTCTATTCTATTAGATTATAATTTTTTAACTCTCATTTACTCCTGTTACGACATTTAATGACTAATTCGCCGCATAAACATTATTTAGCTCTTTTAATCCTATTTAACTCATTATATCCATTGCTTTACTCTCTTTTAGGTTTTTTTTTATTTAGAAACTCGGTGTTATTGAAAAATTTTATATCAACAATTTTTGGATTGTACATTAATAAGGTTGGACAAATTGGTTTTAATAGGAGTAAAGTTGTGTAAAAAGTGATAAAGAGGGATTAAAGAATTTATTTGATTTTTGGAAATCAATTAAAGATTGATTGGAAATCAATTAAAGAAGGAAATTGGAAATCAATTGATTTTGGAAATCAATTAAAAGGTTGATTGTTGCTATGGGTTCCCCGTTAGTTCCCACATTGGCGGATATATTTATGGAAGACTTTCAGTTAACTGCAATGACCGAGTATATTATAAAACCAATCTTCTTGCGTAGATACATTGATGATATTTTTGTCATTTGGCCAGAAGGTAAATAGTGCTTCCCGGTTTATTGAGTTTCTAATGCCCGCCATTCTCGTATAAAATTAAATGTGACCTGGCCACAGGATAACTGTCTTAGCTTTTTAGACTTCTTGATCAATGTATCGGATTTCTCGACTGACGTGTTCCAAAAACCTACAGAAGCAAACATATCTACATTGGTCTAGTAGCCACAGTGTGCGTACAAAATTAGGAATCATTAAGGGATTCTGCCTCAGAGCCATTAGACTGACTGTGTAGCACTCTGGATAAACGCAATTGTGAGTTTAATAGACTAATTTGTATTTTTAAAGATTTGGGATATCCTGAAAGTATGCTTTTTGATATATTAACGAAGGTTGTGGACAGTCATGCTTCAATTCCGGTCGTTGGTACTGATAAGTTATCCCATTTTATGACACTACTTGAGTGTGGATGGGTGTCAAAGCTTGTTAAAAATAGGGTGAGAACGTTTATAATGGAGTCTAATTTGCCCATTAGTCTTATCTACAATTAACGCACTTCTAAACCAATTGGAATGATTACTAGTGTAAAAAAGGACCCATGAGATAAAAGGAGTAATTTATCGGATAAACTGCCTTGATTGTGTTCTCTTTTATATAGGACAAAGTGGTAGGTTTTTAAAAACCAGAGTAAAAGAGCATCGATCAGCCTTACGCACTACTGCCCACTCAGCTGTGGCTCAGCATGCCTTAAGTACAGGACACAATATTGATTTTGATAATGTTGAATCAAATCAGCTAACTGAGTCTACGTATTTAATATAATTATAAACTAAACAAAATAATGCTAAATCAAAATTTAATAATTAAATAATAAAATTAATAATTGTTTTTAGATTTTTTATATTTTTAATCAAGTTAAAATAAAAAATTGAAATTTAAAATAAACGTCATTTTTATGAATTGAGTAATAAATAACAGACGTTGTATCAGAATAAGAATTAGAGGTCATCAGGAGGAACTGCTATGCTATCAGGTTTCGGCCCCTAACTCCTCTACCCAACATAGCAGCGGGGCCAAATACATGCTAATGATGTATTTCCTCTGAAATAACTATCTAGTATCTTATTCTAATACAAAGTATATTATTTATTATCCATCCATATAAATTTGCCACTTAAGAGTTT
>WNNJ02001683.1:0-47002 GCA_012934845.2 Pomphorhynchus laevis
TACATATTTTATATATTTTAACACATTTTATATATTATATATTTTACATTCTTTATTTACATACATTAACATTCTTTTTCAATAAGACTTTTTAGTTATATACTATTGATTTGTATCATTTAGGTGTTCATTACACATTTATTAGCTTGAAAGCTTTGAACATTTATTTGCTTATTTTTAATATCTAAAAGTTTCTATCAAATATTTGTTTCAATAAACTACGTCATATGAATAAATTTGATTTTTAAGTTTGTTTCGTTCATTTTGTTTTGCTCGCTAAATTTTAGATATATATGATATATATGATATATTTTAAATATATGATTAAAATTTAATTTATTAATTATTTAATAAAATACTTTAATTATATCTTAAAAATATTATAAGACTATGAAGATATTATAGTCTTTATGTATATTCTTAATGTGTATCCTTCTCTGTAGAAGCCTATATTTATAATATTTAATGGAAATCGGAATAGCTTAAGGCTGTAAATTACTGATTTAAATAATCATTAATAAATAATCACAAATAAATTATTACATTTGGTAATATAAAATATTCTAAATGTATTATTTACAACTTGTATTAAATTTGGAATATTATATGTAATTAATATATAACATAATATATAATAATATATTGTATATTTTATATTATTATA
Organism: Pomphorhynchus laevis; assembly: GCA_012934845.2. Lineage (NCBI taxonomy): Eukaryota > Metazoa > Acanthocephala > Palaeacanthocephala > Echinorhynchida > Pomphorhynchidae > Pomphorhynchus > Pomphorhynchus laevis. Next base: position 665 of record WNNJ02001683.1, read on the forward strand.
TATATTATATTTGTTACATTATATAATACTTGAAATACTCCAAGTAATAATGATCTAAACGTTTAATACCAAAATGACAGGAGCCGAATTGAGAAAACATTAAATAACCTAGCTCGGATATATATATATATATATATATATATATATATATATATATATATATATATATATATATATATATATATATCGAAAATCTTGTAATATTTTTTTCACGAGATCAGTGGCTTTACTGAGATAAATGTCAGAATGTTTCCGTCAGCTTATATAACATTTAAAGATTAATGGTACATCGTTATTGTAAAGTGCACTATCGATGGCAAGACAAGTATACCATATAAAGTCGACACCCCTATCTCTGATACCCTTTGTTCGCTACAACTTAACATCAAATGTTGTGGCCATTTTACCTTGTGGTTGCTCACAGCCAAACATTTACTGTCGTGCAAAATAGTCGGAATGCCGACTATTTTGCAAACGCAATGCCGTAGTATATATATTACAACTACCAGATACAATGAAACTTGTGTTGATATCGTTTGTCAAGGATTCAATGGAAAAGATTTGAGCGAACGTTAATCGATGTCTGCATATTCACCACCTGGTTCAATCATACTCGACAATGGGTACACAGGTGTCATTTAAATACCATTAAAGAGAAAATTTGCAAAATACAGTGAAAGAGTCGAATTAGTATACAAAGGCAGATTTGTGCTGTATTCTCGAGGGTCGGTGAAATTCGGCAGCATTAAATTACTTTTAGATCATTGGTCTTTTGAGAGTAAAGCTGCTGTTTCTTTATTTTCGTGGCACAATTCCTGCATGTAGTAAATATGGAAATAACAATTTTTGCGCTCATATTTTAGTTAATACGTGATCATGATATTCAAAATTGATGTTTTATCTAGCCTTTTCGTATTGAAAGAGAAGACTTATATTTACCCTCTCAAAGATAAGCAAAATTATATAACAACCGTTTCTTATTGTAACATATTCAAGAATTTCTTTTGCAAACAATGCTGCAAGTTATGTCCTTATCTTATTTAATTTAAAGTGCTTACAAACGATGGATATTTAGGTTATTTAAACATACCCGTATATATTTGGAACATTAGCTTCATAAATAGCGTAAATTTTGTTTTTTTTTGCAATTTGCTTTAACTACATAACTCCAAAATCACATTCTAGACATTCGTTGAAAATCGAAATGGATCAATTTATCGAGCGTCTGTGTGAAGTTGACGTATTAAGGTTCGGAAATTTCCGGTTAAGTAATGGCTTACAAACACCTGTATATGTGGATATGAGATTGATTGTATCCTATCCAGATATCATGGTAGTTAATCGAATTAATTTTGTATTTGAAAGAACATTGTTTTATTTATTTAGCTGAAAGCTACTGAACTGATAAAATCAATGGTGAAAAGCATAGACTTTGATATTATTTGTGGAGTTCCGTACGCAGCTGTACCAATTGCCACGGTGAATTTAAAATCAGCATAATTTTGTAAATAATTATATTAAAAGCAAGTAATTAATTTAAATTTCTATCTGATATTAAAGATAAGTTCGGATACAATGAAATTGTCGTATTCAACAGTTGAAATTATGATACGCATTAATTATCAAACAACATCATTTTAATATCCATTTTGCTGACCCATCCCTTCTATTCTGAATGGGAGCAATAAGGTGGAATTAAATTTTATAAAACATAAATTTTAAGATAATAATATTTGTAAGTATTAAAAGTTAAAGTACATAACTCGCTGCTATAGTTACTATAGCAACAAGTCATTAATATGCCATGATAATGCATTGTATATTATCTATAAATCGGATCATATAAATTTTGAGCTGTAAAAATTATAAATATTAAGATATTTTCATTTTTTAAATTTAGTTTAAAAATATATTAATTAAAATTTTATTTATTTTATTATTTAGTAAATATGATATAATTATCAACAGTGTGGCAGCCACGGAAGAAACGACAAAACGATAATTAGTGCCGTTTTGCCATTGTTTTGTCTCATCAGTGCCGGGTACTTTCTACTACTGGATGCAGCGGAGGACCGGCAAACGGCAGAATATATCAAAACATACTCGTGCCGTCATTGTCGAAATAATAATACATATTCGTCATTGTCCAAACAATGACGAAACGGTGTTAATTATCGTATTGTCGTTTCTTCCATAGATGCCACACTGTTGATAAACCATTTCCCATTGAACTCTATAATTTCTTATTATAATTTAATTAGTTTTTAATATTATAAATATTTTAAATAAAATTTATTTAGATAAAATATTTAAATTTATTTAAAGTGCAAAATATAATGCAAGAAAATAATAACTTTACAAGAATCAAAAGTTTGATTTACATAGTTAATATCTTCACCTTAACAGACCAAACCTTTAAAATTATACCAATTGAAATTAAAATTAACAAAAAAATTACGTATTTAAGCATCTTCAGAAAATTACCTTTTTATGGGTAATGATTTAAATATGATTTTTATTTATCGAACATGTAATAGTGAATCCATATAATTAGCTTAATTATTAGCTGAATTATTTAAATAGTTGATCACGATCAATTATTAATAAATAATTATTGGAGGTGGATCAAAGAAACTAGGAAATTATTTTTGATATTTCGCTAACTTCTGTTAGCATCTTCAGAAAATTACCTTTTTATGGGTAATGATTTAAATATGATTTTTATTTATCGAACATGTAATAGTGAATCCATATAATTAGCTTAATTATTAGCTGAATTATTTAAATAGTTGATCACGATCAATTATTAATAAATAATTAATGGAGGTGGATCAAAGAAAGGAGAAAAGTTTTTGATATTTCGCTAACTTCTGTTAGCATCTTCAAAAAATTACCTGAAGTAATTTTCTTAAGTTGATTAAGTTGCATTGCGTTTTTGTTTAACATAACGGCATGACTGAAATTTCTTAGTTTATTAATACTATGAGATTCATTCATCATGAATTATTTGTTCAAGTTCTTTAAAAGTTAGTGCATGTAGATGAAATTGATGTTAAGATGTGAATTGATTCACACAAATCAATGATTCAACTTGGTCAATATACTTTTGAATGACATAATCAAAATATGTATCAAATATTAAAAATGAACTTATTTACAGGACAATTTTATTTTGGATAATGTAAAAAAGCACCATATACTTGTCTAGCGAAAAAGTTCAAAAATTACAATTTTAATTAAGTCAACTTCAAGTAAAGGCTATTTATTAATGACCATGTATCTGGAGTAAAATGAGACAAATATTCAATTGTAGTTATGATTAATGCGAATTTGTGATAATTTTTAAAGATATAACATGTCAATACGGTATATAGTTATGTGATAAGCTTAATACCACATAATATATTTCCGATAAATATTTTTTTTGTATTTTTTGGATACATTTTATTAAAACAACATAAAAAATTAAGTTATACACAATTATAAAATAAAGCGTCGTTATCTACATTAGCTTTATTAATAAACCTATCTTTATTAAGCTAGCTTTATTAATTCAAATGTAAGAAAAAATTGAAACAATGCGTATCGAACTAAAAATCTTTTAATGATTGTATATATTATAGATGCGCTATATCCCTAATTGTTGTTCAGTTTCTTATAAAGTTTCGACGGAAGCTCAAGGCAAAATATGTGTACGGCATCCATGATTCTAATTAAAGCGAATATGTGAAAATGCATAAATGTATCTTTTTAAATAACTTAGTTGTATCATTTTTATATATTAATAAGGCTTCATAATCATTTCAAATAATAATCTCATTTGTTCGTTTTTCTAAATGATTGCCTCGTTAATATATATCGCATGTAATGTTAGGCAAATCTAATGCATTAATAAATAACAAATTATTGGAGCTGTATCAAACAAATGGGAAAATTTTATTTGATATTAACGTAAAATTAATATTAATTTATTGCAATTTTACAGATTTGAAAACTGTTAAACATTTTAAACTGTTTTATGTCAGTTTCATATAATCTATATATATTTTGATTAAGGTTGATCATTGAACATTTATTCGTCCTATTGAAAGTTCAACGTCTAGTCTACATTATATGTGTTTTTAGTCATTTTAGACAAACTCGCCAGTTTCAATAAAATCAACACATCTGGCCTTAATTGCTTATATAAATTGTAATTTAGACCTCATGATATTTGATCCTCTGAGCTATTGCCCACGCAAGATAATGTTCGACTGCATTAATTAGATCAGTAATTGAGTATACGTATTTTATATTAAAATTTTTTTATTTTTATATTATATTATTTGGAAATTAAAAAAATAATGATAAATAAAATTTAAATAATTAAATAATATAATTAAATTAAATTAATTAAATTATAAATAATTAATTATTTCTAAATAAAATGTTATATATTTATATAACCTGCATCGAATTTTAACCTGCATATGGATTAACAATTAGAAAATAGTTAAATAATTATTGGTGCTGGATCAAAGAAACGAGGAAATTATTTTTGATATTTCGCTAATCTCTATTAGCATCTTCATATGGTAATTTTCTGAAGATGCTAGTATAAGTTAGCGAAATATCAAAAATAATTTATTCTTTGCTTTGATCCAGCTCTAATAATTATTTATCAATAATGGATCAGTATCAACTATTTATTTAACTTGTGTATTTATTATATTAACTTATTATTTATTATTTATATTTATTTTTTATTTATTTTTTACACCTCACATATACAATCGATTACATATCATTGATAAAAGTTTCAAAAATAAAAGTGTCCACCTTTTCTGATCCAGCTCCAATATTTTTATCATTAATGTATCGTTATTAACTATTTACAATACTTTAAGAACAGTTATAAGTTAAAAACTTAGTGAAAAGCCTAACATTTAATAATGCCAAACAATATTAAAGCAAACAACTTATTAAACCTTAACTGCAAATATTAAATTTAAAGATCTTGAATCTTCAGAACCAAGAAGTGATAAATTTGATTATAAAAAAACTGTATACCGGTGACTCCTGTAAACATCGTTTGAAATATGAACAAAATCTTCACAAATTGGCAAATAGTAACTATTTTTCATAAAGTTTTTTGTATCCTAGACAGCTGCTAGGATATTAAAATATGACTAATCACTGTTTTATTAAATTAAAATTACGACTCCGAATTATCATCAACGATTCAATTTAGTTTCCAATTGAATCCTTTCAACTTTATTTTTCTGACGATAGCACTACCTGCTCGAAATTATAATTTTAAATATAACAGCATGACGGTTACAATTGATTTACAATTGAATGTGTATATTATTAAAGAGAAAAAGTGATAGGATCTTTTAATTCTTATTACAAAATAATTAAAATAATTTCAGGTGAGTCATTAAAAATACAAATTTTCACTGGTGCCTAATTTCAGTCACGCATTGGTATAGTTCATCATTTGCTTATAATATTCAATATAGTTGTTAACAAAATCCTTATTATTCATCCTTATTATGATAAATCCTTATTTAAATCCTTATTATGATCCAGAAAATTTATGAAATAAAATTGTCGGCTACTTCTATTAGAGTGCTACACCAATAAAATTATCGATGATGGTTAATTGCTCAAACAAAATATTGAGTTAATTTTGGAATATTTTGCAATTAAAATTACAAAATTCTATCTTCTTTCTCTTTTAACTATTTTTTAATAATTGATCATATCTAATCAATTAATTATATTTCATTAATTGATTATTTTAATCATAATGATTAAAATTACCGTTTCGTAAATGAAATGACCATTTCATTTTAATCGTAATGATCAAACTGACAATTTTTTAATTGCGCATACTCACTGAATTATTCGAAATATGTATTTATTCGATTTTTATGAAAATTAACATTTTACTTTTTAAAGTTAATTATTGAAATAATTAATCAGATGAAAAGCAACTTATTTTCAAATAATTATTAACTTTATATTTTGCAAGGCCACCTCACTAGCTACAAACAAACCACTAATTCTGCACAGACGCGAGGTAAAGACATACGGAACCGGGCGACGCTTTGAAGGAGACATTGCTATTGGAAAGAAATGTTTGCTGATGGAGGACGTTATTGTTGCCGGATCCAGCATAATAGAAAGTGCTCTGGTATTTAACTTAATATAGACAAAATGCTAGCCTAACAGCTGTTTAAACATCTTTTGTAAAACTTGCACTTGATTTTTAGGGTTGTCTTCAATAATTTAGGATTAATTAGATTACTCATAATTAAAATATAACATTCTAAATTAGGCTATTTCATTAAATTAATGAACAATTTACGATTTCATGTTATCACTGGAAGTTATGCGATGAACAAATTCTGATTTAAGATTTTCCTAGTAAAGTTTTACCATATCGATTCTAAGGTCGTCAACTATTTCTAGGATAAACGTATTTTTCTTTAATAGTACATTATCAGCGAAACATATTATAATAATTATTTATTAATTATATTTATTATTTATTTAATAATTATTTTTTTTCTTAAATAATTATTAAACTAAAATATTATTATTTTAGTTTAAAATTATAACATTAAATTATATAGCATTAAATAATATTATATTATTTTTATATATTATTATATTATTTTTATATAATGCTGCTTCCAAGACTACAATATGGACTAGCTTGTATCTGGGTAGACTTGACTTCAGAAAACTTTTACCAGTTAGATAAGTGCCTGTCAAGATTTATAAAAAGGTTGGTAGGCGTATCTCCAAAAACTTCATCCACGGCTGTTCAAATTCTAGCAAGGCTGCCTCCTTTATTAGTTTCATTAAAGAAAGAGATGAATCTTCCTTTGACTGATGGTTTTCTTAAAAATCTAAATTTCTTCAACGGCAAAGTACTTAAACTTGATCAGGATATCTATCAGACTCCCGCTTTTCTTCAAACAACTTGGCGTAGCCCTCTCGCAAGTAAGCGCACTTTAATCTGGAGAGCTTCGCTTGACGGATATCACTCAAAGTTCTGTATAAAAGGAAGAATCATCTATGAATGATCATCAACTTGTGTATGCTGTTTTTGCAACACAGCATGATCATTATTCTTACATGTATTTTCCTGTGCTCATTTGTATTGTTTATCTTTAAAAACAATAGATACGCTGAAGTGGGGGTAGGCGTATAGAATTGATTAAAGAATTCATCTATATTAGCTAAACTGCTAATATACAATTTAATTTAAATTATTAAAAGCTTTAATTACCGAAAATATTTAGTCTTCCGAGAAGGGGAATTCACATGTGGAATTTGCTGCCCGAGAAATTCGTTCCTATCCACAGTTTGAGTAAATTTAAATCACGATGATACAAGTGAATACGAACAATATCGTCATTTAGCACCTCTGCTAAACTATCCTATTTAGCTACATTGATTGACTATTTGCTATTTTTGGACTTTTTTTATTTCTTAATTAATTAAAATTATTAAAGCTTTCTACTTTGAAAGCTTTAATTTAAATTTAATGCCAAATGCTTTTATATTTGACTTAATGCTTCCAAGAGCATAAGCAAAAGACAAATAGGTCTTCATGCTTTTACTTTCAATTTGAAAGAAAAGAATGAAAAGGAAAATGTTTAACATTGAAACATCAAAGAAGCAACCGTCAAAGTCTGAAATAATTAACTGTAAAGTGTGAAAATCATCAATACACATGCTCATTAAAAGCTTAAAGGCTTTTATATACCACAGAAGCATTAACATATCATGTCAGAGTCACATTGTTAAAATCAAGTTTAATATCAATAATTAGGTTTAAGAACAGAAAATTAACAGTTTATTTAAAAATAACATTGAAAGTAAGAAATAGCTAATTTAATAATATCGTTGTTTTCATCTACATAAAATGAATGCATATTTTATTCTCATTAAAAAGGTTAACTTAAACCCATTATAAGCCATTTCGATTAATGGCTTAAAATTTTCTATAAAAAATGTATTTTAAAGTTTACCTGCAAAGCTAAGATAGTATAGAGTAAAACTAATTGATTTAAAATTAAGGTGAATTAGTAAAATTTACGATAATTGCCTTTCATAAACATAATTTATTTAAAGTCAAGATGAATTAAGTATTTTAATAATTTACTGTTTAAGATTGTATTGAATTATATGTTATATAAAATATGACATATATGTTATATGTTATACACATTGACATATATGTTATATATGTCAATGTAATATTGACAATAATCAACCACACGAGGATAATATCAAACCGACCAATGGAGAATAGTGGCTCGTGTAAGCAATATCACAATTGACAATAATATTGAATTGTCTAAAAATATTGTTGCCTTTATACATTTTAGTTTTAATTACTAATAATTTAAATAGTATGTTTCTGGTATAAATTATAACTTTAATTGTTAAATAAATTGAAAATAATTAAAAAATATATAAATGATTAAAAAATAATCAATGTTTGATTATGTCTTCAATATCGTGATTTATTAAATAGTTTGTGGATATAAAGTTATAGATTAATATAACTGATAAGTTTATATCAATATCTTGCATATTTTTTATATCCTGCATATTTACATAAAATATAAAGTTTTAAATATTTGTTTATATTTAATTTTATATTCTTTTGGATATTTGTCTGTTAAGCATTTGAAAGCATCAGGCATTTGTGTTAGTGATGCAATTGTGTTATTTGATAAATAACAGGGCAGAGATCAAAATTAAAAATCATGCTATCATATTAATATTATATTAATATATAATTAATATAATATTATATGTTGCGTAATTATTAATTAGTTTGTTAATATAAAGTTGGAAATCAATATTACTGATAAGTTTGAAATCAATATCCCGCATACTTTTTATTACATTTACACATATTTATAAAATGTTTATATTTTAACTTTACAAAGTTAAAAAATGTTTATATTTATTTTTACATATTTTTTGGATATTTATCTATTAAGCATTTGAAAGCAGCAGGCATTTGTGTTAGTGATGCAATTGTGTTACTTGATCGTGAACAGGGCGGAGATCAAAATTTAAAATCATGCAACATTAATGTGCACAGGTTATTTGATGAATCAACTTTCTGAAATAAAATATTGACTTTGTTATTTTAGTTTATTGAAAATATCTGATGTTTTGCGTGCGTTATTGAAAATGAAAAAAATTAAATCAACAGAACTAAACCTTGTGATCGATTTTCTAGCGAACAATCAGGTGCAGCTACCGACTATATTGTATCCTTATTTGAATAGAAAATATACAGTATGTGGAATCAGCTTAAAAATATACATTTTTGTTTTATTTCTCGATAGAAAATTCCAATGCTAGAAAGAAGCGAATATTCGAAAAATCTTCTAACAAAACAACTGCTTTCGGTCGCAGGCCAGAAACGAGCAAATTTATGTATAGATGTGAGATGTGTCAACTGTTTTGATGATATACGTCGCGTATGTTTTTAATTTTAATTTTGTAACGTGTATTATGTTGTTTAATGAACTTTTAGATACATAACTTTTTACAAAACGCTGAGAAATTAACAAAAGTTAAATGTTTTACTGATCAATTCTTTTGTTAAATACTTTTACTCAGTAGGCGACTAATACCAAATGTATTTTATCAAATTTTATCTAATTGAATATTATAAATATTTGTTAATTTGTGTGATTATTATAAACCCGTTGTATATTAAAGATGATTCGAATATAAATATTTAAATCCCGACGTATTAGTATTATTTTACTCGCCTTCCCTATCCGATAGTTAGAATTATCAACATGATATTGGTGTTGTTTTTTTTTCAAACCTTAACTGCACCTTCATATTTTAACCTAGGTAATTTCGATCGATAGTGATGTGCGTTCATTCATTGTATTCTTTCAAACCCTAGCTGCACTTTCATATTTTAACCTAGGTAATTTCGATCGATAGTGATGTGCCTTATAAACCATGCTATATCTATAGTAGAGCTAACGAGCTCAAATTCCTCATTATATGAAGCTTTTAATGATATGAATTCCAATATCCTTCGTTAATCGTAACGGGTTATTATTTATTTCTATTAAATATTTATGATCATCCTATTATATATATGTGTGTGTCTATAAATTTAATACAGTCAATTTATCATTAAATTGAATATTAAACTTTGAATTCATATTGTATACAAAAGTACTCTTATGTTTAGTTAATTGAATGCTCGAGCTCGTTAATCTGTGTGATGATTATAAACCCGTTAAATATTAGAGAGAATTCAAATATACAAGAGTTACGCAGTCTTGCGAATACACATAATATTTTGTTGTGTTCAACCGAAAATCACTGTGTAGGCATGGATAATGGAACTAAAATATGCAATGGATCCGTGAATAATCATGATCAATGGTCGCACATGTATTTGATTGATCGTCTTGATTTTGTTAAAATGGTAAGTATCGATTGAAATTGTATATAGAGATATATCTATTTACTTTTAGAATATTCAAGTGTAAGATATTTATGTATAATCAAAACGGTTGTTTCTAAAAGGGCCATTAATTAAGTAAAAAATGAAATACCCGCGTTCATTAAACAATCGAAAATCTTTGGTGCTACTTTCTGAAAATTAAATTACTTTCTACTAAATTAAATAATTAAACTATGAATCTACTAAATTAAATAATAAAACTATTAATTTAAATAATAAAACTATTGAATATAAAACATACAAAGTTTATAGAGATATTCGTATTTTATCAAGACAAATCAAATCAGCTAACTGAGCCTACGTATTTAATATAATTATAAAATAAACAAAACATAATAATGCTAAATCAAAATTTAATAATTAAATAATAAAATTAATAATTGTTTTTAGATTTTCTATAATTTAAATCAAGTTAAAATAAAAAATTGAAATTTAAAAAGTCATTTTTATGAATTGACTAATAAATAACAGACGTTGTATCAGAATAAGAATTAGAGGTCATCAGGAGGAACTGCTATGCTAGCAGGTTTAGGCCACTAACTCCTCTACCCAACATAGCAGCATATATAGTATTTCATATATAAAATATATGAAATACTATATAATATATATAATATATATTATATAAAATATAAAATATGAAATATATAATATATATTTTATACATAAAATGGTATTTCATAAATACATGTCTTTAAATTAATGTTTTAGATTAAATTCAATGGCGAATATTACTTTTACTTTTGCTAAATTTGTATAATAAAACGTTTAAATACTAATTTCTATTTTGATAACTGCAGTAAACGCGTATGAAAAGTTATAATTTAAAACTCAAATAGCTCCATTATTATGATATTTTTTATCGAAGTTTTAAATAATGCTGAGGTACATAACATGATATTAATGGAATTTTCAATGACTAAGTGCCATGATCAGGTAAATTAAATTAATATTTTTAATTTAAAAATAATTTATGAAGTAATAGAAGCGAGCAGTAAAATACTTATTACTATACAATTTACGGGTGACGCTTGGACTCATTTACGGGTGACGCTTGGACCCATTTACGGGTGACGCTTGGACCCATTTACGGGTGACGCTTGGACCCATTTACGGGTGACGCTTGGACCCATTTACGGGTGACGCTTGGACCCATTTACGGGTGACGCTTGGACCCATTTACGGGTGACGCTTGGACCCATTTACGGGTGACGCTTGGACCCATTTACGGGTGACGCTTGGACCCATTTACGGGTGACGCTTGGACCCATTTACGGGTGACGCTTGGACCCATTTACGGGTGACGCTTGGACCCATTTACGGGTGACGCTTGGACCCATTTACGGGTGACGCTTGGACCCATTTACGGGTGACGCTTGGACCCATTTACGGGTGACGCTTGCACCCATTTACGGGTGACGCTTGGACCCATTTACGGGTGACGTTATGGCATTATTAATAATCTGATAATTATGTTAAACTGTTATTTTTATAATATTTAATTATTTCTTCAATTATGTTTTTATTGTATCGGTAAATTTTTAAAATTTTAAACTTCAGGCACCAAATTGTATTTCATTTGTTATTTGTCGTTTAGACGTTTTCTAATATTGGGTTTCTTTCGTTTAGCAAATGTCTCAACCTGATAAATTCTTTTTCTTACTTGATCTCAATGGCGGTAAGAATTGTATCTGCGTGTTTCATATTAAAATACAAAAATTATTTAGAAGATATTATCGAAGATAGTTTAATAGAATCAGCAAAACATAGGCTTGTTGGTTTCTGCAACAGTAAGATTCCACATTCGACCAGATCTGACCTCATTTACATGAGTAAGTAAACTATTATATTAGTAAATATATTATTTCTCGTTGGGTTAAACAGATTTTACATGAATTGCGTTCTAAAGTTTGTGTTGCTATAATTGCTTTGTAAGTAATACGACAAACAAATGTTTTTCATTAAATATTAATAATAATTGTAACTGCAATACCGCAGGTGTAGTGTATCTAATACAATGCACATGTGGATTGCAATATATAGGAAAAACATATCAAATGTTAAAAACTAGGTTTAGGCAACACATATATAATATACAGCATAATAGTCAAACTATATTTCATAAACATATGAGATTAATAGGACATGATATTAAAAACTGTAAATTATTTATTTTAGAACATATTATCGAAGAAAACATTTCAATATTAAATCAAAAACTATTAGAAAAAGAATATTTTTGGATTAAAACGCTTAATTCCATGTACCCATTAGGATTGAATAACGTGGTACAAGGAATTGGCAGAAGTAGTATAATACATAATAAACAACTATATTATAATAATCCGGTTAAACGCAAACCAAGAAGTCATGGTGATAAAAGGAATAGGAAAAATAGAGTTAAAAGAAATGCTATCAATATGATGATAGGAAAAGTCTTTTATTCAATTAATTCAAGTGTTACGCCAATCAAGTGTAAAAGCAATTTGAAAACACATCAAATGGTTTTTACACATTAAAATGTAAAAACACTACGAATAAATATTTATTCATTAAATATAAAACACGGATAATTTATGGTTATTATAATACTAGGTATTTGCATAATAGAAATTATTTAATTTCTTTATTAAATCAATTTTTCAAATAATAACGCAAAAGTTTAATAAAAAAATTAAAATAACTTTATTTTTAAGAGAGCTATCAAAGAAATTGTAAGCTCTCTTAAGCAAAAAGAAATTGCAAGAATTTGGAACTTACAATATGCAATGTTGACTTCCACAATATGCAAAGTGGACAAGTAAAAAAAACGTATTTTGGAAAACAAATGCTTTGGAAGAATTCTTATTATTAATGCGGAAATTTCCTTTGTTTTATGAAATAATGGCTTTTAAATGTCAGCATTTATGAATTATTTGTATCTAATAATTTATTAATTAATTATTAATTTAACTTGAATTAACAACTGGAGCAGCCAGTTGATGTAGCGTTGAATCAAGATACAGACGTCCCGAGTTCAAATCCCATCAGCATCAGTGTAGGAGAAAGCAGATAATAAAGGTCGAAACGTGAAATGTAAGTCTGGGTCAGCAGCTAATGAGACCCACCCACACTGATTAGTAGCGTCCTGCTGTATCAAAAATATTATTAATTTATTTATTGTAAAATTAAAAAATTATTCATCAACAACATTCAGGTGTGCATTTTTTGTCAAAAGTTCACTAAGATCAACTTCTAAGAATATTTTGTTTATGCATTCTAGATTTTCTATAAAATAAATTAATTTAATAAAGTAAAGATTAATAAACTCTAATTTTTTACAAATAACACTTGATCGTCATAGAAAGATGTTAAATAAAGATTTCCTTAGTATTTAAAGAATTACTTAAATAAATTTACTTTTCCAATTTATGAATTTTTAATGTTCAATATTATTGAATATAAAAATTAAATGTTCACAAAAAATTGGATATTTACATTAGATTTGAATAGTTATCCAGTTTTGAAATGAAAAAAATTAAAAGATATTCTAAATGGCCTCTTTGCTGCCTGATATACTGCTCTATGTTTTAAATGTAATGCATAAATCTATTCAAATGATACATTTCTTAGAATTGGGATCCAATTTTATATTATTCTTTATTATTTTTTAAATCTTTATATTTTATTATTATTTTATCTTTTGGATCGATCTTATTTTTGGATATAAATTATAAACAACTGGTTATAAACAACTGACATTTTCTTTATTTTCCTTCTGTGCAATGTTTACAAGCGTAAAATTAAAATTAATTTATTTTTATAAATTAATTTTTAAAATTAATTTTTAATTAATGCTTATGCCTTAGTAAAATACATAAAATGCAATTTAATTTTCTTAAAAATAACATCAATAAAGATAATTGTACAAATTAATTATGTGGCGAGCATAATAGACATAATTATGTTGGCGAGCATAATCATATTCTCTACATAACAGTAGAGAATAACTGAAATAGATGATTGAAATAAGGCAATGTTTAAATAAAGTGATTTTTAAAAATTACATTATTAAATTATATTTTGAAAATTATATCTAAAGTAAAAATATTTAATATATTAATTAATTAAATTAATTAATTATTATTAATTAATATTATTGTTGATTATTAATTACTATTACTATCATAGTTGATCATGATCAATTATTAATAAATAATTATTGGTGCTGGATCAATGAAACGAGGAAATTATTTTTGATATTTCGCTAACTTCTGTTCGCATATTCAGAAAATTACAGTTTTCTATATAAAAAGCATGTGCATTAAAAAACATTGTAATTTCCCGAAAATGCTAACAGAAGTTAGCGAAATATCAAATAAAATTTTCCTATTTGTTTGATACAGCTCCAATAATTTGTTATTTATTAATGCATTAGATTTGCCTAACATTACATGCGATATATATTAACGAGGCAATCATTTAGAAAAACGAACAAATGAGATTATTATTTGAAATGATTATGAAGCCTTATTAATATATAAAAATGATACAACTAAGTTATTTAAAAAGATATATTTATACATTTTCACATATTCGCTTTAATTAGAATCATGGATGCCGTACACATATTTTGCCTTGAGCTTCCGTCGAAACTTTATAAGAAACTGAACAACAATTAGGGATATAGCGCATCTTTAATATATACAATCATTAAAAGATTTTTAGTTTGATACTCGTTGATTCAATTTTTTCTTACATTTGAATTAATAAAGCTAGTTTAATAAAGATAGGTTTATTAATAAAGCTAGTGTAGATAACGACGCTTTATTTTATAATTGTGTATAACTTAATTTTTTCATGTTGTTTTAATAAAATGTATCCAAAAAATACAAAAAAAATATTTATCGGAAATATATTATAAGAAAATTACTTCAGGTAATTTTTTGAAGATGCTAACAGAAGTTAGCGAAATATCAAAAATAATTTCCTCGTTTCTTTGATCCACCTCTAATAATTATTTATTAATAATTGATCATGATCAACTGTTTAAATAATTCAGCTAATAATTAAGCTAATTATATGGATTCACTATTACATGTTCGATAAATAAAAATTATATTTAAATCATTACCCATAAAAAGGTAATTTTCTGAAGATGCTAACAGAAGTTAGCGAAATATCAAAAATAATTTCCTCGTTTCTTTGATCCACCTCTAATAATTATTTATTATTCTTCTGGTTGTGGCACAATATTATCCTCACAGGTATTGTTCCTATTCTTGATACAGCAGGACGATACTAATCAGCCTGGGTGGGTCTCATTAGCTGCTGACCCAGACCTACATTTCACGTTTCGACCCTTATTATCTGCTTTCTCCGTACACTGATGCTGATCGGATTTGAACTCAGGACGTCTGTATCTTGATTCAACGCTACATCTACTTGGCTGGCTGCTCCAGTTGTGTAGATATACATTGTTGTAATTACTTTCTGTAGGGGATCGTATTCTAACGATCTATTAGAAACCTATTATTAATAATTTATATTAAATAATTAATAATTGATCACGATCGACTATTTAAATAATTAAGCTAATTCTATGGATCCATTATTACATGTTCGTTAAATAAAAATCATATTTAAATCATTACTCATGAAAAGGTAATTTTCTGAAGATTTTAACAGAAGTAGTTAGTGAAATATCAAAAATAATTTCCTCGTTTCTTTGATCCAGGTCCAATAATTATTTATCAATAATGGATCATTATCGACTAATTAAGATATTGATTTTAGCTCAATATAAAGATTGTTTTGACAACGCGACATCTGCCAATAATATCAATGGGGATTCAGCAATTGATTTGCCTTGGGATATGTTTATAGTTACAGTCAACAAAGTTACTTCTGGTATTTGTATGTTTAAAATAATTGATTTCTATTTTAATTATTATTTAGAAGTGATCAATAATTTGAAATCCTTGGGGCAGCAATGCTACAACAACTATGAAAGCTGTGTGTTTACTAAATTATGATGCTGATTGTGTATAATCAAGATAAATATTTATGAATTTTATTTTAATTAGTATAAATTTAGATTTCTAAAATTTATTTTTAATTTATAATTCTTTTATAGATTAGTATAAATTTCCTAGAATTTGGAATTAAATTTTTGTTCGCTTAAATAACGCTAATAGTTCATAGTTATTATTACGCTAATAGTTATTATTTAATAATTATTAAATTAACAAATCAATTTATTTTTTATCTTTATTTATTCATTAAACCTCTGAATTAATAAAGTTGTATTATTTTATTATTTAATAATTTTAAATAATAAATTTTATTAGTTTTTATTTTATAATTTAAAAAATATAATTTGTTATAATTTTAAATTATAATCATAAAAAATAATTTTGTTTTAAAAGGCATTTAACCCGCACGAGAAATGTAATAATTTATTTTAAGTTTTAATCCATTTCAGTGACGCTATTTTGCATGAAAAAGTCACTGAGATTTACTATGTTTTTACTAGATTTCCATGTTTCCATTGCACGTTAAAGAGCAATGAAACATGTTATTTTCATTGAATCTCAAAAAGATTTTCAAATGGTTTTTATTGAGGTAAAATGTGTATTGTTTAAGATAACTGCAATTTTAATAATTTACCCCTTTGTTTTCTCCGAATCACGTTCAAATATGTATGGCTTCTGTTCAACTGAACAGATGATATCCGATCCCACTGAAATGAAACGATGATCTGAACTTAAGCAAGACAAACCTGCCAGATGGTATTTTTAGATTTTCGTCACTTGAAAATCAAAAAAATGAAAATATATTTCAAAAATTAAAGACATTTAGTAAAAATGTTGCAGGATATTCGCAAATATGCGTCATTTTATTTGCTGCTAAATCAGCAATATGTCAGTGATCCTTTTCATTATTTTGTTTCATAAAAAGGGTCACTGAAATTGACGGTCAATTATAAATTATTACAATTATCGTGCTGGTAAAAGGTCTTTTAAAACTAACATAAGCAATGTAACTCTATCAGATGTAAAGAATAATTATAATTAAATTATAATCCTTCCATTATAAAAAATGTGTGCTCATGCAAATTTGAAAATCAAATTTTTGCAGTGCGATAGTATCTACTACTGATGAACCAAATATAACTAATCAGTATGAGATACACTATAATATCTCCTACTGATTAGCCAAAGATGTGAGATTAACAGTGGATTAAAAATGACTCCGGGTATGACCTATACAAATGTGGCAAATAGGAAAGTAAAGGGACTAATCATCAAAGTGAATTCCGCTACGAAGCGAAACAAACGCAATAGGAAAATAAAATGCTTTTCTGAAAGGCACTTGTGATGTCTAAATTAATACTAAATATAATTATAAATGATATGAAAACATAGAATGATCCTTCCTTTACTACTGAATGATTTCGTACGTTAATTGCTGAAATGCTTTTAGTTTACAACAAATACCCAATCGTCGATATTCAATAATTGAAGTCTTGGTTATTGTTACTATCTCAATCATTGCTGACTTGCCGATATCGCTTACATTGTTGATATAAATAGCTGTAATAAATCCTTATTCAAATAATATTTCGTATTACCAATATCAATGTTAATTTTGACAGAACAATAATAGAATCGATAATTAATAATGAGATTAATTGTTGAGAATTCATTTTTAATTTGAAAGTAATATAAAGTTGATAATTTATATTTTTATATTTAATTTGTTTATATAAAAAGTCTTGAACTAAACCAGAGATAATGATTTTAAATTCGATTAGATTCTTTGCAGCAAAATAAAAAACAGATTAAGGGACTATTTTTTATTAAAATTAAATTTTCGTAGAACATTTAAATCAAGACAGACTATCAATTTTGTTATTTGATTTTTTAACAAATTTAAAAATCAAAATCAATTCTCTTTCGAATTTAAAATTCTTTTAAGGAATATCAACACTTTGATTCTAGTAATCTGACATGTTTCGCAAATTGTATAATCACTTAATAGCATGTACAAATTAGTTGATTTTTATTCAAATTTTATATTTTAATGATTAATTTTTATCGATAACTCTAGTTGTGAATCCAACATTTATAAATTAATATGATCCTTTCATTCATAACGCACTGATATATTTATATTATGAGAGATAGCATGATAATATCCGACTTCAAGTTAACATTCATTTTAAAAATGGAGAGATAGTATGAGAATGTACGCTTTCAGGCGGATATTCATTTTAAATATGCCATATCTTTAATCAATATACAATTTACATATAAAAAGTTGTATATTTTCTGATCAGTTCAGTTGTTAAAATAATACGTTCGATATACGATATACTCTAAATGATAAAATACATATTTTAAAGCTATCAAATTAATATATTTTTTCATCTTGATACAAAATTCATAAATTTTATAGTTTTGGGGTAAACGCAATAGCTTAGAACCGGATGAAAATGAAGTATGTATCCTACAGATTATTGTCATGATACTCCAGAATAAGATTCTCAAAGAACTACCACAGTATTCAACAACCATCTAGTTTGATAACTATTTACAACTGAAAAGTATAATTGGCCGGCGAAACGAAAAATAAATAATTTTTACTCTTTGTAATCACGAGTTAACAAAACAAAAAAATTTTAAGTGACGGAAGATCGAAGAGTTGACTGGAAATTGACGAAAATGCATTGTTAAAGGTTAGTGATAAAGAATTTATTAATAAAAATTCAATATCAGAGGAGCTAGCACCGATACCAAAGACAGCAAACTTAGTGATCGTTACTCCTAAGATACCAATCTCGAACAATCATATGCTTAACAGCTTTTTGAGGGATTTCATCAAAATTTTCACCTCAAACAGAATATTTATAAACTCAGCACGAAGTATAAGTAACTATTACCGGATCAGCTTCATTAACGCTGGCATAGCACAGGAGTACATAAAGTTTGCTGCAAAGAACTTGGAGACTATTGTCTCAATCGTGTACAAGCCCATCAAGGCTGCAGTTAAGATAGTGCATATATTAAACTCCCTGGATGGAGCTGACTTAGAAGATCTCTAAGTCATCTCCCTGGTTTGAGCTGACAAATCAGTACAAATTGTCAAACGTCGGATTTATTACAGGTAAGGGGGAAATCACACTACCTATTGCTTTTGCACGAATATCTATAGGCAATGCGATGGTTATATCTTAGTCCGCCTGCAATCTCTTCATATGGAGTGCAACATTAGATTCTATTATATTTCATCTGACAACCTGACTTACTCACACTCTAACCAGTGCCATCACTGGTGGCACTGGGGTTCTAGCTGCAAAGAACATAAAATTTGCTGAATATGTTCTTCCACTGAATCTGAGCACCCGGTCAATTGTACTGCTGCTCCCTGCTGCTCCAACTGGGGGTACCACACCCAGCCTGATCCCGCAGATTCTCGGCCTTCAATGCGTACAAGAAAAGGCAATTAAAAACGTTGACATCTACAAAGCAAGTTACAGAAAGGTTTAACGATGCCGCGAAAAGTTCTGATCTATCGATGGACGATATCTTTATGATTATTGGCAAACGAATTTTTTAGACGATCGAAAAAAACTAGTCGGTGCTAACATCCCCTGTAATCCCAACATCTACAGCACTGGCTTCGACAAAAAGGGCTTCTTCACCGAATAACACCTCCCCGCATCGTATGTTTAAGGATGGCAAGAAGTGGATGATTAATAACAATGGACATGATGATATTCCTCCAACCAGCAAAGAAGTGCCCTGTAATCCCGCTGTTAGGGCAGAGGCCGGAAGGTAACCTTTCCCACTCTGGACCTAATAAAACTGCAGTTCATTCTAGTGACATTTTTGCATGGGAAGTAATTACGAACCGTTTTCACAATCATTGGAATTGGGGATGTGCTTCTGCCATTAAACTTTTTTCTGGTCGAGATGCAGATGAGATAGTCCTTCAGGCAACTAGATATATCCGGTATATCCAGGACATTACTCGGTTTATTCCAAAGCACATAACCTATCACTTTACTCTGTACATAACTCCAACTCACTTCTTTTCTTCTCAAGGTCTTTTAACCCTAGTTAAATGCCACTTAAGATCATCCCACTTATAACACTATTTAAGTCCAGACATGTCTTTTTCGCGATAACACTCCGGAATAACGGTAAACGTTTCAGCATGGCCAATATCTATATCAGGCCGGGAGAGATTCACAAAAACCGTGACATCCTGGTTACGGTTCTTGTAAATCTCTCCCGGACGTTGATCCAACCTTTCCTACAACTACTCCAAATTCTCTCCTCGACATACTACTACAGAGAAGTGGCTGCTAAAGATTACCTGTTTTAAGCAGTCACACCAACAACTTCCACCTCGCACGAACTAGTCCGTTGGCGATTAGAGGATGATACACTGCTTAGAAGGAGGTTTCACTTTGATCTAATTAGAGTGGCATTCTTCCAGGTAGCATTCCAACTCTTCCCCAGAGTAGAAAATCCGAGTCTGAACCGATTGAATTCCTACCTCTCATCGCAAGCTACCGCGATCCTTTCGACTACATAAAAAGATCGCATATACAATCCTACTACAATGAATCTCAAGGTCCTAGCTAAAATGCTACACCTTCCCAATCAATCTGTTTCCGTCAGACTTGCCTTCTCGAAAGAATACTGAAGCTCTAGATAGGTTCCAGCTAAGTATAAATAATACGAGCATTGCTCGCCTTGACCCTTTTCATTCTTCCATTCGGAATATATTCAAGAAGTTTGTCCGCTGGAAGGAGAGGGTCTTAGGTTGGATCGGTAGTATTGGTTTTGTTAAAGTTTTGGAGGAGTCACAATTCTTACAAAACTACGAAACAATTCAATCCCCCTACAAATTCAGCCTTGGGGTGATTTCAGGAGCATGGACCTATCTGTAACAGATATCCTAAAGTCCTGGCGCCACTTCCGGGCTCTTTCACATCCATGCGCCACTCTCCACTCGGGTCTGTCAGCTTTTGACGAACAGTCAGTGAAATGATGTCGCCATCTCTATGCTTTTAGCCTCACCGTCCCATGTTGCCGCCATCAACATTAGCCGACGTATATTTTTACCAACAAGTGATCGATTACATGCCCTAAAGACCTGTGGCTTATTTCGATTCAAAACTCCCTCATTTCCATCTACGAAAAAGCGCTTGCGCGTAGAATCCGCAACCATCTAAGTAGGAGTAATTTAATCTCATCGAATTTTCATGGGTTCGTCAAAGGTCGCTTGGTCCATTCAGCAATATGTGAGGTGCGTAGGTTTTGTTAAAATAACAGTCATCAGCGTGCTGTAGCTGATTTTCTTGATTTTTCCGCTGCATTTGACCGCATTTCCATCCCCTTTGTTATCTCTTCCCTCAGGTCTCTCGGGCTACCTGCGAGAATTGTTAACAGGATGGAGATATTGCTGTATACCAAGCGATTCTTCTATGAAGACGACACTGATGCACGTTAGCTCTACCCTATTATATGTATGCCTCAAGGGTTATCACTTTCTCTCGTCTCGTATCCTGCTGCTCCTATCGTACTCTTTAAGACGTTTAAACGCGAGCAACATCTAGTGGTAAACGCTGATGATACTGCATCCATGCTCTCTGGACGAAGGTGCAAAGATGTAATCTCGAACATCAGACGCTTCTTTTTTGAAGATTAAAAGATCAGCTACCCATATCCAATCGTACTCTCAACTCCGCCAAATCGCAGGTGGAAAACCATAATTATATTTTTTGGAAATCGGGGAATGAATTCATTTATGCTCATCAGAACTCGACAATATGCCTCTTCTGACTTGTTTTTCATTAAAACATGCACTACAGGCTAAAATTTTCTAAAATATAATGCGTGGATGGCAATTAATTGATCGAAATGATAAGGGACGGATTTGAAAGTCCCGTCAATAAGAATACAATTGTTCCTTTTTATAAATATTAGCTTGAACATCAGAAAATAAAATAACGAACCTATTGAGATCTTTAATATCTGTGTTAAATCTGAAGAAATTCTCACCTATCATATTTAGATAAAGTGACTCTGGAATGTCAAGGTCTTTAGGTGAGAAGTTTTCAACACTTGAAACTGTTGCAATATTATTTTGTTACAATACTTTTTGTTACAATATTATTTAAAGCTCGGTCAGTTAGAAGGATCCAATACATACTTGGAGAAATATCCTTTATTACTGATGGAACAATTTCACTGGATCTCGCAGAAGACTCAATTGCTTTATCCACGATCATATTTCGAATTTCAATCGCACGAATTTCCTCATTCATATCTCCGTGATTTTTATGATCGGTTTTAGATTATAATCTGTTTTTTGTTTAAAACCAATCTAGAAGAACAATCTCTTATGAGGCAACGCCATCACACATTTTAATTTTCAATTTTCGATTGGAATTAAAGAAATTATTTTCGTAGATAAGTAATCTTGATTTTCTCCGACCAATGAAAAAACGAACTGAACCTGGCATAAGGGCTAAAATCAAATTGTTTTAATAAATGAAAATATCACATCAACTCGCCGCTGCGGTGAGCTGATGTGATAAAACAACTAATTATCTCCTCGACAACATACTGCTACACGAAAAATGGCTGCTTAAGCTCTTTTGTATTGAACAGTCTCGTCAATAACTAACCACCTCGCACGACCTAATTTGTGGCAGTTGGAAGATGATACCTTGTTGAGTAGCAGGTTCCACTTTGATCCAATCAGATTGATGCTCTTTCATGCGGCTATTGGACTCTTCCCTGTTGTAGTAAATGCGAGTTTGCATCGATTTCTTACCTCGCTTCACAAGCTACTTTGATACTTTCGACTATTTATAAAGGTCGTATTTTCAATCTCACTTCGACAAAACTCAAGGTCCTAGTAAAACTGTTACACCTCTCCAATCTCTCTGTTTCTTTCAGACAAGCCCTCTCGAAAGAATATTGGATTTCTAGGTGACTCCAATTGAGCAGGGATAAGGCTAACATTGCTCGCCTTAATCAATCACAGTCTTCTTTTTGGGAGATTTTCAAAAAAGGTAAGTTTATTAGCTGGAAGGAGAGAGCATCGAGCTGGATTAGTAACATAGGTCCTGATAAAGTTTTGAAAGAGTTACTATCCCATCACAATTATGAAGTTACTCTTTCTTTTCAGCAAATCCCCACCTGGGGCGGTTTCAGTAGTAGGCATCTTTCGGTTACGGATATATCAACTTCTGGGATTTGCTTCCGAGAACCTCGAACCCATTCGCCACTCTCCACTAGCGTCTGTCAACTTTTGACTGACAGTCAGAGAGGAGTCGTCGTCACTATGCTTTTAGCCTCACCATCTGATATTGCTGGCATTATCATTAGCTGTCGACTATTTTTACCACAGAAAAATCCGGTTACATGTTTTAAAGACATGCGGCTCATTTCGATCAAAAATCTCATTTCCATATATGAAAAATCGCTTGCGCGTAAAATTAGCGATCATTCAATAGGCGAAATTTAATCCCACCAGGTTTTCATAGGTTTGTAAAAAGTCGTTTAGTTTATTCTGCAACAGGAGAAATGCACCCGTTTTGTCAAGATAATAGCCACAGCTAGCTGTGGCTGTCTTTCTTGACTTTCTGCTGCTTTTGACCTTATCTCTATTCTCTTTGTCATATTTTCTCTCTGGTCACCCGCGTTGGCTGCGAGAATTGTTAACAGGGTAAAGATATCGTTGTATACCAAGCGGTTGTTTTACGAGGATGGCCCTGATGATCGTCAGTTCTATCCAATTACTGGTGTGCCTCATGGGTTCCGACTTTCTCTAATCTTATTTCTTGCTGCCTCCATTGTCCAAGAGAGCCAAGTGGGTCCTGAAACATGCCTAACATCTGTCATTAAGTGGGAGTGCTCAGATGCGCCTTTGATTCACCTGGGCAATCTCGGGATTACTCTTCTTTTCGAGTGGACGTCTCCCAGAGCAAAGACTAAGATTTCTGAAACTCCTCACGCCGAGACTACCAACCATCGTGCGATGTGATTGGTCTCGCAGGTGTGTGACAGACCCTGATTAATTCAATAGGAAAGCGTCACGTTAGTGTTTGCTAGTAGGGCCAGATCTCTCTGCGATATAGAAGATTATCGTCGAAGACTAGTTTGCTGAAGATGTAGTACGTGCGTCTAAGACAAATAAATGAGATGCTGGACCATTAAGTATGGACGCTTCCATTTGTGTAAATATACCGACCGGTTTCGATCCCGAATCTCTAAGACTTGCTGATAGCATTGCAAATATGACAATTTAGTTAGCATATCACCGTGTTGATCCTGAATTTCTGACCGCCTTTAAAGCATATAAACTCATACCGCTTGATAAAAATCCAAGTATTCGACCTATTGGGATTGGTGAGGTTCTGAGGAGGATCACCAGCAAGATAGATAATCAGCGTTTCAATAAAAAAGGATTTAATGCAGATTCCGGGATCGGAGCAACTTTTAGCAGGACAGAAATGTGGTATTGATTGCGTAGTACATTCGGTAAGAAAAATATTTCAATCTTCAAATAAAATTTGTATCTTAAGTATCAACGCTAAGAATGCTTTAAATTGCGTTAATCGTGTACTTGTATTCGTAAACATGGATAAAGTGTGCCCGGCATTAACAACCATCCTGAAAAACGAGTATTAATGTCCGTCGTCTTTATCCATGATAGATAAGATAATATGGTCGTTTGACGGATTTACACAGGGTGACCTCCTCACGATGTCTGCTTTTGCTGCAGCGATTATGCCACTCATTTACACACATAAACGACATGTACCGGAAATAACACAGATATGCTACGCAGATTATGTTTGTTTTGTAGGTGAGCTAGATGACTAATTATACATATGTATAATTTGTTGAAAGAACTAGGTCCGCACTACCGATATCACGTTAACTCGGTAAAATGTAAACTTTTGGTATATCCGTAAATATGGATGGGACTTTATCCATGTTGAAGTCCCATCAACATGGTGGGACTTAAAAAAGTCCCACCATAAAATATAATTCTACTTTAGCGTTTTAGACTAACAGCCACACATATTATTTTATAGTAAAAGTAATATTATTTTATTACAATACTCAATATATACGGTAAACACTAAAGAATAGAAATTCCGGAATAACAGTTGGTAACTTTAATGCAATGCTGGTCACGATATATTTATAGCTAAATACTGAAATAATTTTGAAAATTTTTATTCATTCTGAAAACCAACTTTATTTCAAAGTATTAAATGTGATGAGAAGTAAATAATACTAGGCTTTCTTAACAAAATTATATGCTTTGAAAATACAAGTTCAGTCAGACTTTCTCCTTTCATTATTATCTCTTTATTCTACTTGTCTCCTTATAATCTCTACGGCATCAGGCCCATAGGGATCTGAGCCCTCGGCCGCTCCAGCGCTCCGCCCTCTGACTGAACCATTCAGTGTCTCTTATCCCCTTAAGAGTCCAGTCGATGTAAACTATTCTAGGTAGTCTCGAGATAAGGATCTTGAGTAACCTTAGTTTCTGCTCTTGGAGACGTCCTCTTGAAAATAAGACTAATCCCGAGATTGTCCAGGTACTCCAAAGGCGTACTTGGGCATTCTCTTTCAATTACAGATGCTGAGCCCGTTTTCGCGCCCAACTAGCTCTCTTCAGGATACGTTTAAATCTATCCAGGTAAGCTTTCACCGATCAGTTCACCGTAATGGTAAACCCCAGATATCTTACTCAATTTGTTCAGGTGGGGAGTGGTTGATTAGTCAAAAAGGAAGATAAAAGCGAGAGTAATAATCTCATTAGTTTTTTTCTTTGTCGCATGGGCCCATAAAAGACAACAACCCGCGATTTGGCGGAGTTGAAAATAAAATTGGATATGGGTAGCCGTCTTTTAATCTTAAAAAGAAGCGGCTGATGTTCGAGACTACATCTTTGTACCTGCTTCCAGAGAACAGGGATGTGGTATCATTAGCGTATATCACCAGATGTTGATCGCTCTTAAATGTCTTAAAGAGTATGATAGTACTCTTAACGAGTACCGGCATTTGCCATCAGAAATTATTTTGTTTCTTTCAGAATTCGAAGTCGAGTCGTATCATTGGCACACGCTCCGCACGCTCGACTATCCAACAATCACTATATTAAAGTATATAAAGTTACATTAAACTTTTCATTTTTTCAGTATAAAGATATTCATAGAAAATAAAGTTTCATATAACTAAGAAATTATAGTGACTGGTGGATATTTGAGTGTGCTGAGCGTGTGGCAATTATACGACTCGAGTTCGAATTCTGAAAGTAACAAAATAATTTCTGAACGCAAATACCGGTACTCAACCCTCTGATGAGCCCGGGTGTACTATGCAAAGGCAAAGCGGGGTAAATGACCTGAGTATCCAACAATCAGACGCCAGGGAATATGAATCTGGAAATTTGGAACTGAATACTGGCTTGGATTTGAATCTATAATTCTAAAATATATGAAAGCATTCATCAAAGGATATCCAAGGCGGTTGGACTGTACAGGTTACCTGTGTACCTACATATATTTATAAATTATTTAAATGATTTTGAAGAAAACCAATATAATTATATTTTATTACAAACAATATTTTATGGTATTCGTGAATGCTCATTGAAAAATATGTTTCTTTTAAATTTAAATATGTAATTTTTGTTAGATAGGCGTTATTGTTATTTTAGCATATTTTTTTCCTGATTTATTTTTTCGAATTTATTGTTACATGGATGCAAATGTTATTTTTCTCCACGTGGCGGTGGAGTATGCAATGCAAACTCTCTGTACGGGGTTTAAACCTCGAGCATTCACTCTCTATTGGCTACTCTGTATACACATGTCAAAGCAAGAAGGTCTTTCGAAATACATAAAGGCATCTGATGATAAAGCAGATTCACTCTTCATAAATGTTATTTATTAATTTAGAAATATCTGTATTTCATAATAAAAATAAGAACCGAAGGTAGGATTACTCCGTAATTATTTTATTTTTTAGGGAGAGTGAGACCATTCCGCGTGAATTTCTTGTAAAACGTTTAAGTCAGACGCGAAAGAATGACAAATGCCGTTTCGTCATTACAATGACTCATCAGTGCCAGATCCCTCCCACTACTGGATACAGAGGAGGACTGGCAGACGGCAATCAATGAATGAATCAATGTGAATGATGTACTAGAAAATTTTCTAGTAACATCATAGAGTACTAAATCAGTACTACAACTTCACCAAAAAGGATCATTATTTCATTTTAGCTAGAAACAAAACCGAAACACGTCATTTGTACTTGAATTATAGCAATTCAACAAAAACTGTTAAGGCAATTATTTTTCACGCAAATTCACACTATTCATAATGTACATTATTTATAGACAAGCATCTAGTCCTTCAGGAAACGCGGTATATTCGTCTCCTGAAGGACGCTACTCGATTTATCTCTAAGCATATAATCAATAACTTTACTCCATACATAACCCCACCTCACTTATCTTCACCTCAAGGTCTTCTAACCCTAGTAAAGAACTCTTCAAGATCCTTCCTCTTACTAAAATATTCTTGTCCAGCCTTGTCTTGTTGAGCGATTTCACTCTGTAAGAATGGTAAACGCATCAGTATAGCTAATATCTACATACGGCAAAAAGAGATTTATAAGAATCGTTACTTCTTGGAACGTATTCTAGGTAGCAACTATGACATGTTATTCGATGATTTCAACGACATTACTGGTCGTGGGATTAATGCAGCATTCCGCAGAGCCAGGAACGATTATCTTATACACAAACCACCTTCCCATACATTTCATCGATCAACATCAAACTCACTCCTAGACGTATTATTGCTACAAATGATGCCATTGTTAAAACTTATCTGCACTAAACAGTCGCGCCAACAACTGAGCACCTCTCATGACCTAATGGCCGTCAAGTGGCCGTTACAAGGCTTTTATCCTCACCATCCGATGTAGCCGACATCAATTGAAGCCGACGTATATTTTTACTAAAGAAAAAATCGGTTTTATGTAATAAAGACCTGCGGTCCATTTCGATTCAAAATTCCATCATATCCATCTACGAAAAAGCGCTTGCGCGTAGAATCTGCGAGCTTTTAAGTAGATGTAACTTTATCGCATCGAGTTTTCATAGTTTTGTCAAAGGGCGCTTGATATATTCAGCAATTGGTGGAGCGCATCTGATTTGTCGGGATAACAGTCATCGGCTTTCTGTGGCTGTTTTTCTTCACTTTTCCGCTGCATTTGACCGCATCTCCATTCCCTTTGTTATCTCATCTCTCAGGTCCCTCGGGGTGCCTGCGAGAATTGTTAATAATTTGGAGATATTGATGTGCACCCATCGGCTCTATTATGAAGATGACCCTGATGCACGTCAATTCCATCATATTACAGGTTTGCCTCAAGGCTCCCCACTTTCTCCTGTCATATATCTTGCTGCCTTTATTGACATGATCGTCATCTCGTTGTATTTGCTGTTAATATCACTGCCTTGTACTCTGAACGCAGGTGTAAAGATGTAGTCTCGGGTATCAGCCGTTTATTTTTAAGATTAAAATACAAGCTTACATCTTCCAATCTTATATTATACTCCAAAAAATCGCAGGTGGTTGTCTTTCATGGCGCCCCTGCCATCAAAAAGAAATTTAATAGACTAGCACTATTTGAACTCTCCATCATTTTGCAGCCTCAACTACTATCCATCTTCACGAGTCGAGTAAAATATCTAGCGTTCACTGTTACGGTGAATTTGTTGGTGAAAGCTTACTGTATAGACTTAAACGTATCCTGAAGAGAAGTAGGTGGGATCTGAAACGGCCCAGTATCCTTCATTGAATAGGAAACAGGCGCGCTGGTGCGGCTAAGGCTCTCAGATCCATCTGGACCTGAGGCCGTAAAGTTTTGAAGAAATCTGTAGAAGTGTTGGCGATGACAAAATGAAGAAGTTTTTGTCGATTTATGTTTGTGTTGTATGTCGGAAGGTTGTATTAGTTGAGAACATTTTTATTTATTTACAAGTATCGTATGTGTTAAGTATCAGAATAATTGAAACATGCGAGAATATTTCATTACATTAAATATTATTAATATTTCATAACATCTGAAATATTACCTATTTCGTTGTAATGTGTAAGCATTCGTACCTAGAAATAGCTGATGTATTTTTGCTATTTGTAGATGAGCAATACGCCAGCGAATTACGCCAATATGTTACTCGCCTATTCAGCTAGAGATTTGCAAGCTATCCTGCAAGGTTAGTTCACAATATCAATATAGTCTTCAAATAATTCAATAACGATTTAGAACATCCTGCTGAGAACCAGCATCAATTGAATCTCCAACTTGAAATAATTAAAAACCATCTTCGAGATATACACACTATCGTATTAAAAAGGTACTTTTACTAAAAATAAGTCAATAAATTTAAAATTAAGTACAAAGAAGTAACTGTGAACGATAGCGTTACAGGAGAACGAGTTTATTGTCGATTAATGACAAAAATAATTTATTTTGGCAAAAGATCGTTTAATATATTTTATCAAAGTATATGAAAGTATTTAAATAAAGACAATAAATTACTTTGTGTTGCAATTGCCATTTATTAAATATCTTGCTAAATATAAAGTAAATGCTTCTTTACCGTGAAAAATTCAACAGGCTCACTGTAAATAAAGATTTTCTTAATAAAAGAACAAAACAGGATTAAAATATGTAATACATTCATAAATGAAAATGTCATAGTAGAAAAATACGGCAAAAACAGACTATTTCAGCTGAGTTATCTTATAATAACGGGCAAAGGGGTCAGATCCCTTCAACCTACACCAGTGCGCCACCTTTCCTCTGAACCACTCAGGATCTCTCACACACCTGAGGGTCCAGTCGAGGCGAACAATGGTGAGGAATTGCTCACTGTAACACCAATGTAACTCAATAGTGCAACTCTGTTGTGCTTTTCGAATTTTGCGAATGGAACGTAACAACGTTTACGGAGGATCAAAATATTTCGGAAACTTCGCTACAGCAAAAATGTTTCACAGTGCAACAATTAAAACGGTAAGTTTTGATGATCCAGATAACATCTATTCTTTTCGACGACGTCAACTCAACTGCAGCTCCAGTTAGTGATAACATCACTAACTAAATAACATCACGATAGAGGAAAAGCTTCCTCCAATCAAAAACATGTCAAATTTATTGATTATAACTGTATCAATTCCGATTGACCGGATCAATTATACCTTCACAATCTCTCTATGTCACTCAGACAGGCCATCTCGAAAGAAAAGTGTTGATCTAGATATATATTCCAGCTGAGTCACAATCTCTCTTAGCTACACCTTCACAATCTCTATGTTTCACTCAGACAGGCCCTCTCGGAAGAAAACTGTTGACCTAGATGTAGATTCCAGCTGAGTAAGGATAGGACGAGCATTGCCCGTCTTAGTCCTTCTCAGTCTTCCTTTTGGAAGATATTCAAGAAGGAGAACTTAGTTTGCTGGAAGGAGAGGGCATCGGACTGGATCGGTAGCATAGGGCTTGATAAATTTTCGGAGAAGTCGTTATTCTTACATAATTGTGGAGCCACTCAATCTCCCCAAACATTACCACCTTGGTGTGACTTCAGGAGTAGAGACATATCTGTTTCAAATATCCTAAATTCCCGGAGGTTAATTCCGGGTATCTCCAAAACCCATGCGCCACGTTCCACTCGTGCCTGTCAGATTTTGACAGACCGTCAGAGAAACGAGGTCGCCATTACAATGCTTTTAGCACCCCTTCCGACATAACAGGCATAAACATCAGCCGAAAAGTATTTTTAGCAAAGAAAACATCTATTACATATCCTAAGGATCGGCTGTCCATTTCGATTCAAGACTCCCTAATCTCCATCTACGAAAAAGCGCTTTCGCGTAGAATCCGCGCGCAACTATGTAAACATAATTTGATCCCACCAGGTTTTCATTGGCTTATAAAAAGTCGCTCGGCTTATTTAGCTATTGGTGAAGTGCATCGGTTTTGCCAAGAGAGCAGTCATCATCTTGCTGTGGCTGTTTTTCTTGACTTTTCCGCTGCATTTGACCGGATCTTCGTTTATTTTGTTATCTATTCCCTCAGGTCCCTCCGTTTGCCGGCGAAAATTGTTAACAGGGTGAAGATTGTTGTGTATTAAGTGATTCTTTGATGATGACGACCCTGTTCTTGGTATGTTCAGCCAACCTTTTATCAATAAAAGAAGTCATTTTTTTGTAAATTTATTGATTGGTTGAACCTTGATAGGAAATGACAGAATCATCAACGTAACCTAGATTTGAGTCCTTGAGATGTTATCTAGTACAATATTCCTTGAATACCTCGCATCTCCTTGAGAATGAAGGATATCATTATTCATAATTACTGCATGCTCGAGTTTTAGAGTGTAGGTAAGTTCCATCGGTATGTGATTGTAAATTTGTACAGTACGAGCACGATTGACGGTTAGTTCACATATTTTCCCAGTGTTCCCATATGTAACAATTTTGACAGCGGGGATACTTGAAGTCATTTGCTCCAACCAGTTTGAATGATAAATTTGTCCCAAATGGGTAATAGAATAAATTCGATAACAGAAATCCATTAACAATAGTAGTGTTAATAAACGCTATTGGTAGCGTTGCCACATTCTTAAAAGTTGTGAAACGAAGGTTATTAAAATCAAAGAATGTTTCCAAATCAGTTTTGCCTTTATCGTCCAAATCCGGTTTAATATTGATGGTTTTTACGGTCAATGTAATTGCTTTATATATTACTGAGTGGAACTCTGATAAACTTACTGTTAAAATAATTAATATAGAGCTTAACTAACTCCCACGTTGTGAAGGAGATTCGGAATACTCCCATGATTTATCCGTTCAGTGTTGTAGATAATTATGCTGGGTTCGTTTAATGAAGGATTTTAGGATGCGATTGTAATACCCCTTAAGTTTAAATTAAGTATTTATTTTTATATCCACCTAATTGTTCAATGTTTTCACTAGTGGCAAATCTAGACAATTATTGTCAGAATTTACGCCATACTTACCTTCATCCGAGCTCTTGATGCAAACAAATTTTTTTTAATTAAGATTTAAACATATTTTATAACTAAATGATCAATGCGTAAATTTCTTATTATTTGCTATTTTTGAAATGGAGTGTCTTATAAAATATTCTTTACATAGTCTGTAACTAATTATCTGTGATCATTTACAGTTCTTTCTTCAGGAATTTTTATTTACATTCAAAATAGAAAATGTCAGTTCGCAAATATAGGGATATCCAAAAATAGACTCTATTATGCAAAATATTTAAGTTTTAGGAAATTGTTATGACGAAGATAGTCATAAAAACATCGTTTACTTCACGTCGTTATAATTCCAATTGTGACATCTAATATCTATAATCTCAATTTGCAACTCTATGGAGCTTCGTTGATATATATATTATAAAAGAATTGCGTTTTATTGCTTTCCTTGCCTTATGTTATTGAAAATCTTGAAATATTCTCTAAAAATTATCTTTTAAAGTTTCAACGATATTTTCGTGAAATTTATATTCAGGCATATGAACTTAGGGTTTGGAAAGTAGTCCCCTCTTTAAATCTTCACGTTTTTTAATAATAAATCAAGTTTAAGTTTAAATCCATTTAATCTTTACGTCATCTTGAACATATCAATTTTAACTTGTAATATTGAATTTAATGTAGTTAAATGTGCTATCATATCAAAATTTAACGAAAAAACAAAAACAATCACTATTCCTTCAGTAACATCCATAATATTTTATTTATGCCCCTAGGAATAGATATCATACTACTTAATACCTTTGCCAGGCATATTTGTTTGATTATGATATGGAATATAAATGTATTCGGCTTTGATATCTTGTGTGAAAGTAAACTGGCTGTTTTGACGGTCTTGATCTTATTTGTCGTTTTGCTAAATTATTAATATACCACATGGTTAGAAATGAAAATGCACATTAAAAGTTTATCCCTTCCTAGCGGATACATGCACGTGGCATATAAGGAACGTAATTTTATTACCAACATATCTGCAATTCTAGGCTTTTCGTTCATTTTGTCGATTGGAAAAAATTTAATTTCATGTTAAGCACGTAGATGTAAAGAATAAATAAATGTATTGTTAAAATCAGCAAACAAAACTGTTAAATTCTAATACAGCAAACGCAAGATCATGTAAGTGAGATATGAGAAAAGTGAGTCACATGTCTTGGTTTAAAGCAATATATAATTTCCAAATATAAAATAGCAATTCTTTGAATACGTTACAAATTATCTTTTACTATGTAAATATTCTTTGTCACAAAAATACGATTATAATATTAATTTCTACATTAGTATTTGTATAAAATAAAAATAATTTAAAATAGTGGACTGTATGATAAACTAAATTGTTTTGGTTCTTTGAACAAATTTAATTTATAATGAGACCAAAATAATTTTGTCCATTCTATGATTTTGTCTCGCAGGGAACATAAAAGTGTGGGGGTCGAACTTTGCCCACCCCTGCATTAAAGTTCAATGCTAGTAAATAGCTTGCAAACGTATCGTTGATCACTTGAGTGATTTTGCAGTAATTCGATTTGTATCTTTATTTAGCAAAGTTAGAAGATCATATTCGCATTGTTGAAAATTTCTCGCATTTAAAGTAAAAGTTGATTTTAAACATGACATTTCAAATGATTATCTGCAATAAAAAAATTTAAACGTATCGAATGAAACGGTTTAAATGACGAGCATAATCGTCGTGTATGCTTGACATGAAATTTGTTTGCTTAACATAATCTTATATGCTTGACATAGTCACTCGGCAGCACTCAGAATATTATGTAGTTTTGATTTTAAATCAAAGTATAAAAATCTAATAGTTAAATTAATTTTAAAATTCATTACAAAGATTTTTCTTTCTATCAAAAACAAGCTTTTAATATGAAATTTATTCGAGAATTTCTGTCTAAACCAAATATCCTAATTTTGAAATATGAAAGCAGATCCAAATTTAAAAAAGAAATTTTATTTTCATATTTAGGCTTCATGCACTTGAATATCATTTCGTAAAATCCAAAATACAAAGCATCAAGCGTCAGTTATATTATCATTCATCAAATGAACTGGGACTGAACGAGCTTGATTTGGAAGGTAAACTTTTCGTAAAAGCAAACTTCTTGAATACAGGTAAAAGATTTGAATTTAAAGCTAGACTATAGAGACAATAAGGTGTCGTCGCATAATTCGTATTAACAAATTTCAAAGTTACTAATATTTGTCACGAAAGATAATGTTTATATTTTAATTAAAGCTATTTTTCAAAAATAAATTTTGAAAAAATATTTTTAAAAATTATTTTTTATTAAAAAATGATAAAATTTAGAATGAGGGCTATAAACTACACGATTTTTGATATTTAAAGGTATTAATTTAATATTTTTTATTTTCACTTAATAGGATAAAATTAGGAAAATATAATATAATATTAATAATATTACATATTATTAATATATAATATTGTTAATAATATTTAAAACCATTTTAACTATTGCCATAACAAGTTGAAATTAATATTAAATTAATACTTTAAGGAACTGTAACATAATTTGTATAGGTGCCACAATATGCATTTTATATATTCATGGCTGCTACTTGTCACGAAAAATATTTTTTAATTTTATTTTTTATTCATTTTTGGCATTGTGTTATATTGATATATTTTGACTAAACATTCGATAATATCAATGTCAAATATTAATGTTCCTTGGAATCATTTAAGAAGAATTTTTTAATTATTATTTATTTGTAATTCAATGTTTTCGAATTTCTTAAAATCTAAGCAATTAGAGAAGAATATTTTTTTAATTATTAAATTATTAATTTTTTAATTTAAATATTGTGACATAGATGTTTTTAATACAAACGTTCGATAATATAGAGTAGATAATCAATTTTTTTATAAAATACGATTCGTTTTATAAGTTTTTCATATCTAAAATATATCTATACAATTAATCATCGTTACATATACTGCTGGTCTGCGATTTATTATCTGATGGTACCTGACGATGCACACCAAATATCAAAATATTAAATTTTATTTGCCTGAAGGATAATCTTGAGAGCATTTAAGTACAGGTCTTTATTTATCTTTAAATATTTGTTAATATATAATCTTTGATGTTTGCGCTAAAAAATATATTTGTATGTATATTTATGTATATAAAATTTTTAATTTAAAAATTTTAATAAATAAAATAAAAATTTTAAGTTCCTCAGAAAATATAAAAAAGTTTAAAATGTTTGTTTTATAAATTATTTGTAAATTATTTTTGTGTAGAAATATTCATTCAATCACAACTTGATTCTCTCGATATAAAAGCACTAGTTGAGCTCCGTTCACTTGAATTGCAGCGAATGGTAAAGAAAAAACCACTTTCAAACTTGGCATCATTTTATTTTTCAGACGTTGCGTGACCAAGCAAAGTTGGCTCTAGTTGAAGAAAGAATACAAAGGCTTATCAGTGAAGAAGATGCTTGTTCCTTTTTGCAAACGATACGCGGTAATAATATAATTTACGCAACTTTATAAATTATAAATTTTCAAATTTTCTTGTTTTCAAGTATATTTTGCTACTGAGACTGTTTTGCAATTAACTTTATTAATTTTTATATGAATTATTATATTTAATTATTGTATACCTACACAATTGTATTCGATTTATAGCAAACATATTTGTTTAATTCATTTTTATTAACCAATAAATAAAAAATATTATTTTTAATATATTTTTAATATAAAATAAAATATTTTTATTTATGAGACCCATATTTCACGTTTAATATTTATTATACTTAATATACGTATTATTTCACATTTTATTTCATTTTTTATTCAGTCATACATTATATTCAACAAAATATTGTTTATTAATTTATATTTATTGCATTTAGCCTGCCAAACGTATTGTAATCAGGGAGTGCCTGTCGATGTCGCTTTAGATCATATCCTTTTGCTTTTTTATTCAGTAAGCTTTATATATTACAGTTAATAAAACTAAAACGCGCAGAATTTAACCATTTGCAAGTAATTAATGTTTAATTAATTAAATTAATTAATTATTAATTATTTCGAGCAATTTAATGACAGTTGTTTATTGATGGTTTGGATATAATTTACAATTTTTTTATTCTGAAATTTTTAAATTTCAGAATTTATATTTTAAATTTTATAAATTTAAAATGTTAACAATTAGTAATCAAGGTAATTAAAATTGCATTTAGATAATTATTTTTTGACGGATATCACTCTAAATATTCAAAGTTATCAGCTTTCGTCCCCTATTCTTAGACCCAACATAGCAGCGGGGCCAAAAACGTGCTAATGACGTAGTTCCTATGATGAAATTTGATTAGCTAAAATCTTATTATAATACAAAGTATATGTTTTATTATCGATAAGATTTAATATAATTTATATCAAGTGAAAATTGAAATTTAAAATAAAAGTCAATTTTTATGA
This sequence comes from Pomphorhynchus laevis, assembly GCA_012934845.2. Classification (NCBI taxonomy): domain Eukaryota; kingdom Metazoa; phylum Acanthocephala; class Palaeacanthocephala; order Echinorhynchida; family Pomphorhynchidae; genus Pomphorhynchus; species Pomphorhynchus laevis. Next base: position 37,795 of record WNNJ02001683.1, read on the forward strand.
ATTGACTAATAAATAATAGACGATGTATCAGAATAAGGATTCGAAATCATCAGGAGGAATTGCTATGTAAGTGCTATTTTACCTCATCTAGTATTTATATTTTATGAGTTCATATCCGTGTTGATTTTTATAATATATTAAAAATTCAGCTTGAAATTAGTAAGAAACAAGATGTCTCGGCTGTTACCACATCCGTTGTGTTTTAATATCTCTCAAATACAAGCCCTGCATCTATTGGTACTACATTGTAAGATACGGTTACTTCAATTATTAATTAAAAATGACACTGTATTTACATTTCTTAACTTTCTTACTGGCGATGCTAACTATGGACAATTACAATGAAACACTTCTGAAAGAATTCAGTGATTTGTATGAAAGAACATTAAACTCAATGGAATGTCATAGACTGCCAATTAATGATCCAGCAAACAGTTACCGTCTAAGAACAAACGAATCTAGCAAACAAGTTCAAAAGAGGGCTCGAGTGCTTGTCAAGCGAGCCACGTTATTTAAGAACAAGAGGAGATAAATACTGGCATTTTTATTAATGTTGTTTAAGGATCTACTAACTGTATAATATTATTAGAAGCTATTGAACAAAGTGCCATGATCTTTTATATTTGATTAAATTTGAAGTTGCTAACAACTTTCTAAATAATCTTTTTAAATGCATTGGAACGATTGTAGTTAGTCATCATTATCATTACCATTATCGATTAAAGAATTATTGAATTTTTTATTTGATATTTGACTTACATCTTCAGAAAATTGCAGAGTAATTTCCTGAAGATGTTACCGAAATATCAAATAAAATTGCTCCCTTATTTGACCCATCTCTGATAATGCTGTATCAATAATGGAATATTATCAATTATTTACAATCTTTATCAATTCTTTATATTTTATGCTACATTCAAAAAAACTTTGGGCATGAAAGGTATAAATGAAACATCAAATGTCTTGATTATATAATGATGCAGCTCGATCACCATCTAAAATATGCTCTATTATATGAACGTTACTTAGCGACCGCGTAAAATCGCTTTGTGACTCGTCAGTACTTCCGTACTGATAAGTACGGATGCTACAAATAAAAATACCTAAAAGATACCTATTTTCATCCACAAAAATTTCCTGCTAATGATTTTAAATTTATTCTTTATATTATTGTGTTGATTTATATATTTTACTATTTTCTGATTGATGATATTTTTATAGTAACCTAGTTTAAAATATGCATCTATCAAATTATTTTGAAGAAAGCCAATGTCATTACATATTGTTGCAATTCTTAAGAATGAGATTATCATTTATATTTATTTATTTATATTTGTATTAATAACAATTGTTTACAAGTTGCACAGAATAAAAATGAAGCACAACAAAGTATTTTGTTAACCATAACCTTGGATAGTTGCGATTCCAAGAAATAAATTAGTAATCATTTGTTATTGCCATAACAACGGCGTTCGATTGCAAATTAAGCATTGCAAATAAAGCAAAATAAAAATATGTATGAATATTTATATGTATGTTTAAAATATGTATCTACAAATTGTTGCAATATGTTGTAACATATTGTAATTATAATAAAGAATTAAAATCAATATGTAACGATAATATTAGAAACATAATGGAAACAGAATGCAATTGTAAAAGTCTTAGTTTTGATAAAATAAATGAACATATATGTACCCATAATCTAGAATTAATTGAAAATTGTGAATTAAGAAAGCTGCTATCAAAAGGGTATAAATATAGATTAAATAATAACAACGACAAAAATAAAATTTACAGTTCGTTATATAATAACTTAAATGATTACTTTAGTAAGCTGATTAATAGTGAAAGCTCGAATATATCTAAGATAAAAATTTGGAAAGATTATATATTTGATAAAATTAAAAATAAAATGAAAATAACAAACAATTATAAAAGGAAAGATAAAATTAATAAAGATATGTATAAAGAACTTACTAAATTAAAGGATAACTATATAATAACAACTATTGATAAAGCTAGTAATAACTTTGTCTTCATATGCAAAAAGCTTTATTATGATATACTAATGAAAGAGGTTAATTCTAATGATTTAAATGTAAATCCAACATATGAACGTAGTGAGTTGAGTTTAGAAACAATTATTACAAGTCACTGTTCTATAATGGATAAAAAGGGTATAAAGGTTGAATTAGATAATAAAACTATACCTATATTATATTGGAATCCAAAATTACATAAAAATCCAATAAAACCTAGGTTCATATGTTAGTGCGTTTAAATGTACATTAAAACCACTTTCTGTCTATATGAATAAAATACTTAAAGTAATTAAAGCACACTTTAAAAAATATTGTAAGGTAATCGAAATTAATACTGGTATAAAACACTATTTCAGTATTAATTCTACAAAAGAATTTTTAGAACAGACAAAAGGAATAAATTTTCAAAATATAAATACATACGATTTTAGTACGCTTTATACAAATCTAGATTTAGCAGATATTAAAGAAGCGTTAGTAAAATTAATTAATCTTATATTCGGAAAAGATATACATATATATGTTATAATAATTATAACGCCTATCTAACAAAAATTAAACCATCAAATAAATATAAATATATGGATAAAATTGAATTAATAGAATCCTTAAATATTTTGATAAATCAAAATTATTTAAAAGTAGGGACATCTATATTTAGACAAATAAAAGATGTTCCAATGGGAGTAATAGTAGCCCAATTAAAGCTGACTTGTTTTTAAGCTTCATATAATATGAATTTGTTCATAACTGTGTAAAAACTAAATCTAAACAATATAAATATATGAAATATATGTTTCGATACATTGATGATATATGTGTATTTAACTATAATAATTTTTATTCAATAAGCGAATAAATTTATCTAGAATAAATTAATAATTAATAAATTTATCCAAATTTATTAATTATGAATTAATTCAATTCATAAAATTGAATTAATAGAATACTTAAATATTTTGATAAATCAAAATATTTAAAACCACTTTCTGTTTATATAAATAAAATACTTAAAGTAATTAAATCTTATTTTAAGAAATATTGTAAGTTAAATGAAAAATATTTATAATAATTAAAGCACACATTAAGAAATATTGTAAAGTAATCGAAATTAATACTGGTATAAAACACTATTTTAGTACTAATTCTACAAAAGAATTTTTAGAATACTAAAGGAATAAATTTTAGAATATTAATTAGAATATTATTATAAAATTTAAAAAATAAAAAATAATAATATTGCTAAATCGATAATCAAAATTTAATAATTAGATAATAAATAATTATAAATAATTGCTATTAGATTTTATATAACTTATATCCACAGATAATTGAAATTTAAAATGAAAGTTAATTTTTATGAATTGACTATATAATGTAATGTAAATATACATTACACCATATAATATTAAATATAATACATTAAATTATGAAATTTGAAGAATTACAACTATTTGTAATGATATTGGCTTTCTTCAAAATCATTTAAATAATTAAATAGATACATATTTTAAACTAGGTTACTAATTTTTATTCAATAGCGACATATTTATTAGTAGCCTTATCTTAATAAAACCAATATTAATGATAAAGAAGTATATATCTTGATATGAACATTAAATTAACATTAATAAAACTACTATTAATTTATATCGTAAAGATGACATATTTAAATTACAAGAAACATATTTTTGCATGAGCATTCATGCATACCATATAATATAAAATATAATACATAAATAATGAAATTTTAAGAATTGCAACAATATGTAATGATATTGGCTTTCTTCAAAATCATTTAAATAATTTAATAGATACATATTTTAAACTAGGTTACTATAAAAGTTTAATCAAACAGAAAATAGTAAAATATATAAATCAACACAATAATATTAAAAATAAATTTAAAATGAGTAGCGGAAATAAATAAATTTATTTATTTAATAAATAAATAATTTATTTATTTCGTTCTTAATAAATTTAAGAACGCTACATATGAACTTACATTATTGCATTTTATCAATTGAATTTTACAAAACGAATTATCGCTACAAAGGAGTAAGACATCGTTCCATATGGTTTATTCCCCTTCTTCAACGATACATAAGAATTCGTGTTAGAATTTTAGAATTCGTGATTCTAAATCTAATTATATTGTTGAGTCACAAGCTCTGGCTTAAGTAGGAACCAATTTCAAGCAAAACGTGTTCCTCTTTCTGTAAATATCATGTTGTTAACTTTTAAATTGTATTCACAATTATAACATTTAAAATATCAAAATACATGGAAAAGATAAATAACGGCGAGAAAGCAAATTACAATCAATTAATCTCTAAACAATAAGAAGTGCATTTACACATCCATCGTTCTCAGGTTTGTTTGTAATTTGTGCGTATTTTCCCCAGACCACTTTACCGCCTTTAGTTACTAGACCAAGTTCGCTAACATTTACTTCTATTATGGTACCCTTTCCCAGTACACCTAAGCGCGTATGAGTATCTGAGTTAGGGTTTCTTTTAACTCCAATTATTTCCAATTGAAATGTAGATTTCAATTCTGGATGTGTAACATGAGCAGTTTTATACCGAAGAGCCATAGGTCTAATGAATCTCTCATACTTTGGAGGTTTGCGTGTAAATGAATCGGGAACAAAACAAGGCTTAGTGACCATTCTTTTCCACGCCTTTCGTCTCCGTTTTCCTGTACGCAGTACTTTAAATACCTCTGCATCACTTGTAGCGCCTACCTTAGAAATTGGGACATTCCATTTACCAGCCTTTTCCTTACGCTTTTGCTTAATCGTATTTGATAATATAGTTGATCTCGTTTGCTCGCCTCTATCAAATAAATATGGTGGAATGGGATCCGATTCCTGTTTCTTTACGTTTTCCTTACTTATTTTCTTCTCGTGCATTCGGATCGTTTTCTTCATTTGAATTTTTTCGGTTCTTCGTTGACGGTTGTACAGTTTTGCCTTGATACCTTGTAATCTTCTGGCTTTCAGTGCCATCTTATGAGGTGCTCGACCCTCCTTTTTCCTTACTCGCTCATCATGATCGAGCCTACGACCGTAGCGGCGAATTCGTCTTTCAACGTATTCGTTTTGTGGCATTTTTTAATGCTCTAGAAATTAATGCTTGTTCTTAAATATCAATTTCACGCAGTTTTATTAATTTGTGCAGATAAAGTAAATTTCATAAACAGCCGGAATGTTCAGTTGAAAATTAGGCAAAACAGTTAATATGTAATTATAATAATTATGAAATGAGTTATTGACCACTTTGTCACTCGATATTGGGCTAAACTAAATAAAAGCACCAAATATACTAAAAAACAGAGAAAATACAAAATGTCTTCGCCATGGCTAACGACTCCGTAGTTTGTCATATCCGTCAAACTCATCTTTGAAAGATGGAGGCAGTCAAACACTGCCTCCATCTTGATTGGAGGCAATACATACAGATGCATGTTGATGTGCGGTTATGAAGGAGGATCGGAATGGAGCAAAATTTATCATGGTACCCATGAAGAGAAACTCTCCAACAAGTAAGAGGGCGTTTTTGCGTCCGTGAATTTCGCCAATTGATTTGAGTGAATGCAGGGGTCATGTATATTTCAGGGTCAAGTAAAGATGATTTTACTTCAAGGTTCTCGGGTGATGGAAAAATTCAGATGTTCGAGGAGGGTGGAGGAGATTACAAAGAAACACAGAACAAGGTTGGAGCTTTGAAATCGCTGCTACAGTAGTAGCAGATTTAGAAGAGACACATATAACGCATTTAACAAATCTCCATTGACACCTGTTGATTTGGGCGAAGTTAGACGGATACAAATCTTCCCAGAATGCTGGTATTCCATATTGAATTATAGGAAGAAGCATGATACGGAAGTAGCGAATAGCACCTTCGAATGAGAGTGAACCAATGTTGGAAGCATGAGAGGTTGCAATTGCAACTTTAGATGCTTTGCGGTCAAGATGAAGTTGGAATGCCCATCTGGATGAAATCAGAATACCTAAGTAGGTGTAGTTCTTACATAATTCTAGAGGGTGATTATTAAGTAATAGCTTGTCTGACCGGCGAATTGGGCCTCCCTTACGGAATTTTATAATTTTCGATTTCTTAATATTCACCTCTAATTGATTTATTCTACAGAATGCATCTAATGCGTTGAGAGAAAGCTGCAATTCCATGAGATCACGGGATATGACGACAATATCATCAGCACATAGAACTGATATGATATCTATGGAGTTTACATGAAAACATGAAGTTAGATCTGATAATAAAAGAGAATAACACTGGGCTCAATGAGTCACCTTGATTGACTCTGCCGTTTGCGATTAAAGGCTCGAAGAATTGAAGGCCATCGAAGACGCAGAGTGTGTTCGGACATAAAATTGAGCAGAGAATATGAAGGAAACGTCCATAAACCTTGGCTTGAGCAGCGAGTTTATTCAGCAGCAGTAGTATACGATTGATAGAGTCGAAAGCTTTTTTGAAGTTTATGAATATGGCGTAAATGGAAGATTTTCGAGCATAGCATGATAGTATCTGATTGCGTACCACCTTGATAGCGTCGATGGTAAAGCAGTCGATACGAAAGCCAAAGTGCTCCGATGGAAATTAGAATTCGGGCAATGACATCAATCGATTTGCGAGGATGTGTGTGAAGAATTTGTATGCATGGTTGAGAAAGAAGATACCGCGATAAGAGTCGGCGCAGGATGAATCACATTTTCCCTTATTATAGTACTTTGATGAATCTCCGCCTCCAGGATGGAGAAATTGGTTTGCGAAAAGAAGGGCATTAAAAAGAAGGTCCAGTAACCGGAAAGAAAAGAAAAGGAACATCTTATCTGTTCAATACACAGATTATCTGGCCAAGCAGCTTTTACGAAACATGGATATTTCTAGCTCTTCAGTAGTAAATGGTTCATTAAGCGTGTCGAAGTTGCCGTAAGTAAGAAGGCTTATAAGGTTAGTCAGGAGATGAGATGTATGTTTGAGCTGCAGGTGTATAAGGTTATTAAAATGAACTGCTCACTTAAGAGAGCGATATGCGATAAGTGGCTTTGGTATTTGAAAAGACTTGATCTGCGTGAGTTTACATTGCAATATTGAAGATGTTGAAAGGCTAGATCGTATAGTATAAGCGGCCAGCAGTGTGTTGCAAATGATGGTGTAACTATTATCCAAGTCACCAGAGAGACTAAGAGTTATAGCGTACGTGATGTCGAAGTGGTTCAGTAAAGACGTCTTAATAAGTCGACTGAAGCGAGATAGGTTCGGCTTAGGCTGATCTGGAATTATAAGCGTGTGGAATATGCATGAAACGGACTTATGTTTGCGAAGAAAGCACCATTCAGAAGCGAGGTCTAAGTGCATTTAGCGAACTGCAGTATTTGAGAAAATGAAGTAAATGTAGCTTTTGTCATTGAAAGCCTCATATGATCAACCTTCGCAGTGAATGGATATAATCAAGTTAGCAGTATCGAAGTAGTTGATCAGTTTTTGTAGCTTTTCAGATTGCGGAGAAGCGTATTTGGCGTTTAAGTTACCGGCTATTATTAATTATGAGGTCATATAGCATATATTGATGAGTTGGGATAGTTTATCGATAATGTGGGAAGCTGAAAACTATGGATTGAAATAGCATGCGACGATGAAAAGCTTGAGAGTGTGGCGATGAGTGAGTTTACAGAAATTAACATCATGTTAGCAAGGAGGCATAAACACAAGGCAGCATTCTATATATTCTATTCTATAAATTATAATTGAAAATTGAAAATTATACATTTATAATTAAATATATAATTATTTTAATTATACATAAGAGATTGATACAACAACTTACGGAATTGGCGTATCATGTATCAATGTGTAGGCAAACTCACCAAATGGTGCGGGATCATCATATTAAGTGAGCGATAATCATATTCAGTGTGCGATCATCATATCCAATGCAAGTCTATCATATTCAGGACGGGGTCATCATATTTAGTGCACGATCATCATATTCAGTGCAGGATCATCATATTCAGGACGCGATCATCATATTCAGTGCTCGATCATCATATAAAAAACGCGATCATCCTATATAGTGAGAGATCATCATATTCAATAGGCGATCATCATATAAAAAACGCGATCATCCTATATAGTGAGAGATCATCATATTCAATAGGCGATCATCATATAAAAAACGCGATCATCCTATTCAGTGAGAGATCATCATATTCATTACGCGATCATATTCAGTAAACAATCATCGTATTCAGTGCACGACGATCATGTTCAATGATCGATCATCATATTTAGTGAGCTATCATCATATTTAGTGAGTGATCGTCATATTCAAAACGCGATCATCCTATTCAGGACACGATCACAATATCCAGTGAGCGATTATCTTATGCAGTGCGCGATAATCATATTCAGTGATTGATCATCATATTCAGTGCGCGATCACCATTATCAGGACTAAATCACCATATTCAAGGCACTATCACAATACTCAGTGAGCGATCGTCATATTAAGGGCACGATCACCATATCCAGTGAGCGATCACCATATTCAGTAAGCGATCATCATAAACAGTGCGCGATCATTATTTTCAGTGCTCGATCGCCATATTCAGTGCGTGATCACTATATTCAGTGCTCGATCGCAATATTCAAGACGCAATCACTTTATTCAGTGCGTGAACATCATATTCAGTGCGTGATCACTATATTCAGTGCTAGTTGTCATCTTCAGTGCTAGATCGCCATCTTCAGTGCTCGATCGCCATCTTCAGTGCTCGATAGCCATATTCAGGGCGCGATCATCAAATTCAGTGCCTATAATCATATACAGTGCGTGATCAACATTAATAACACGAGCACTTAATTAAGTGCTCAATCATCAAATTGAGTGCGCGATATTTATATTCAGTACGTGATCACTAAATTCAGTGCGCAATCACCATATTTTGGCCGCGATTATCGTATTCAGTGAGCGATCGTCATATTCAGTGTGCGATCATCATATTCAGTCCCGATTATCACATACAGTGCGCGATCATCATATTCAGGGCGCGAGAACCATATTCAGTGCTCGATCATCATATTTAGTGCGCTAACATCATATTAAGTTAGAGATCACCGTATTTCGTGCGCAAT